>VWZF01004427.1:304580-555151 GCA_013396755.1 Sclerurus mexicanus | reverse complement strand
AGCAAACCACACAGACGCGTACAGTGTCTGTCCATTATTGTAACTTTATGAAAGACATACGATTCAGGTTTCCAGATTGTGGTGGGTTGACTTGGGCCAGCAGCTAAGCACCCACACAGCCCCTTGTTCTCTGCGCCGCCTCTGTGTAATGGGGAAGGGAGTAGAAATAGCAAAAGTGATAGAATTCATGGATTGATAGAAAGACAGTTTATATGATGAAGAAAGGAGAAAAGAAACAAGTGGTGTAAAGACAATCCCTCACTGCCTTCTTCAAGCAGACTGATGCCCAGTCAGTCTCTGAGCAGGGATGGCCTTTGACTGCCTTTCTCCCCAGGCTCTTCCTCTACCCCAGTTGTTATTGCCAAGCATGGCATTTTATGTCTATTCTGTGGTATGGAATGTCCCTTTGGCCGGTACAGGTCTGCTGTCCTGGCTGTGTCCCTTCCCAGTCTCTTCCCTACTACGAGTTTACTTATTGCAGTGAGCAGAAGGGCAAAAGAGGAAGCTGTGACACTGTGCAACCACTGCTCAGCAACAGCCAAAAGTTTGGTGTGTTATTGACACTGGCTTAGCCACAAATGTGCAATACAGCACCATGTGGACTGTTAGGAAAAAAAAGATCTGTTCTGGCCAGACTCAGTACATGTGTCAAACTCCACAGGTGAAGACGATGAAACTGTGCTTCTTAGCCAGCAGGTTTCCTCAAACCTTTCAGTCTCTCCAAATGCGAATTGAATTGGTGTCTTGGGATACCCTTAATTTTACAAGTTAACTGTATTGTGAATATTTTCAATGTGGGCACTTCTTCTATAGGCCTATCAGTGTAGTTCTTCCTTATATTGAACCTGAATAGCACAGCAGTGCTTAGAAACAGTACAGTCAATAACACATGAAAATTAAATCTTTCTGTGAGCTTCTCATGATACAAAGCCATGGTAGAAAACTGTAGTTTAATGAAGAAAGTAAGATGTCCTCAACATCAGTGCTTTGAAATTTGAAAGTTTATATTTGTCTGTCCTTCTTATTGTGGCATATTGATCTTTAATTAGATGTATTTATGCTGTGAGATTGTTTTCCCAATTTAGGGTGTAGAATGAAGCAGCTCTAAATTTTAATTTGTATCTAGGAAATATTTTCCATTGTATTTTCCCTTCTTTCAAGTTTTAAAGTCACTCAAGTGTATAATTAATTTCGTATTCCTCATTATTGATTTTAAAATTTAGGCTTGTTGAACTTCTCTTTAGGTAGGTCTGTGAAGGAGGAGGAAGGAGACTTGGGAACTTCAGCATGGACTAGACACCTAAACGAAGCTTCGAGGATTACCCCTCAGGTAAAGTCATACTTCAGAAATTTTGAACACGTTTTTATAGGAGAAGAGATCATGAAGCTGTGAGTACAGAAAGCATGGTGGGCAGGGCTTTCCATGTTATTTCTGGCTCTGGTAACTGGGTATTATATTTTCATCATGCTTGTTTTCATTGTTTTTGTTTAGGTTTCTTTCCTTTCAAATTCTCTTGTCTCATCTTGGCTAGTATGAGGGTGTTCAGGGCAGTATCTTGAAAAATAAAAAATACTTTATTAAAAAAGCATGAATATACGTTCAGTCTAACTAGGGGAACACTTTATTGTTTATTCATTGTTATTCCCAGCCAGAGCATCAGAACAAGTGAAATGTGTTGCTAGTGTTTATAGTAAAGATAGTTGATTAGGAAATTGGTTCTGCCAAACTGAAACAGCATTTCAACAGCCAGTAGGTAGGAATATTTTTGTTTTCTGATGTCCATATGGAATCCAGCAAGGAATCAAAGTTGTTTGTCTGACACTATGAACTTCTTTAGTATTTCTAAACTTGTTTGTATTAGAAGTATTAGGACAATTAATTAAATAGAACAATTTAAGTTGCAAAATTAAAGCCATTATATAACACTGTTTTTTAACTGCATGCTTTGTAAGAATACCTGCTACTCTCCTTGCAGTTTGTGATTCCCAATTTAGCATTTGTTCTCTCAACAGCTGAGTATTGAAAACAAATTACCTATTTAAGTAGTCAGTGGTTATGGTACAGCTTGCCCTAGGGGCTGGTTTAATCAAGAACAATTACATTTGTTTTGGTCGCTGCAAACTAAAGCCAAAAAGTAGAGAATCTGTAGACTACACTAGCATGTGTAATTAATCTGTAGCATTGCCCTTAAGTGCATATGGAAAATCTTGCACAGAGACTATGTTGTATGTTATTTTTAAGAGGTGTCTATGCTAAAAGAAGTGATTGAATCATAAAGTGGTCAGATATTGGTGGAACTGAAATATCTTTTTCAAAGACACAGATTAGAATTGGAAAAACTGGAGTGAGCTTGTAGCTTCTACATTTTTCTTCATCTCATTTTCATACTAGGATGCAACTAAAACTCAAAAATACATCAAGAAAGAGGGTACATCAGAAACCAACCATAAGGTTCAGGAAAACAGAAGCATAGTCCACAACAACACCCTGAGTTTTCAGCATGGCAAGTATGCACGAGACTCAAGTCTAATTCAAGGAGAGTGTCAGCTGAGTGATGGCAGCCTTAGCCCTGACAGGCCGTATGGTGAAACGTCCTTGTCTGTACCACTTCATCCAACAAAGAGGCCAGCGTCAAACCCACCCCCTATCAGCAACCAGGCGACAAAAGGTAATGGTGATCTCCAGCCTCTTGCTGGAGTTGGGGAGGGAGAAAGAAAACCGCTGGGAAATGGAGCTGGTAAACATCTAAAAGAGCTGTTAGATGCAGAAACTGAGTGAAGGACAGGGTTAGACCTTGAGGAATTCCGCAAAGTGAGCGTACTGTGGACACTGAAATTTTGGCACAGAATGCGTGGAGGTGGAATTAAGAGAGATCTACCTGGCTGTGTGGCCGGATGAAGCTTTCATAGCTACAGTTGCACCTCTGCAGGATGTCTCTGATGTGTTTATTACAGGGAACAGACACAACTACTCACTGAAACACTGACCTGAATCAGATTTGCTTATCAAAGTGAGGGTTTCAAAACTCTGACGCTTCACAAATAGTCTGACAAGCATACTATTTGGCTTTTAGTATTCTATAATTTTCTCAAGGGAATAACTTGAGTAAAATACAGGAAGCTCAGTTTAAAGTCTCCCCTACTATGCCCACTGCTCTTTATGGACTAGAGAAATTTGTAAATAATATTTTATTTATGATAATGCTAGCCAGAGTTTAGGGAAAACAGTTCCTGGTGTTTTTTTTACAATTCTGATTCCCTGTTTGTTTATTTTTGAAACCAATTCAAGTGTAAAAAAATTTTGCCTGTTTCAGCTCAAAAGCTGGGATTCTCCAGTGATTGAAACTTACTCTGAAATTCCCGATTGAAGTACTTGATTTCATTTTTCAGGCAAACGTCCAAAGAAAGGAATGGCAACTGCTAAACAGCGCCTTGGGAAGATCTTGAAGCTGAACCGGAATGGCAATGCACGCTTCTTTGTTTAATGTAGCTGCTACTTCTACTACTGCTGTCTTTCCTACACAGACCAGTATTGAGGTCGACAGAGCCTGGAGCTGCTGTTATTCCTCTGCTTGAAGCAGACTTGCATGTACCATCTAAAACACTGCCTGATGAACAAAAACGAGAAAGAAAAAAAGAAAAAAAAAAACACAAAAAAAAAACAAACACAAAAAAACCCAACCCAATGCTGCATTTTCACTGTGCCACACCTGCTCAGCAATAACCATATGGGAACGGGGAAATCTTCGGAGAGACGTGGACTGTGAGAAATAGTCTCTCATCAGGGCTCGAATATCATTTGTTGCTGGTAGTTTCTGACCTAAGTAATGAGGGGAAGATGATGAAGGTGGTTTATCAATAATTTATTTCTGATAGATTTTCACAACTTTTAAATTCATTTAAGAGAACTATTTATTTGGAAGACTTTTTCTGTGGGGGTTATTAATTTAGATTTAATAATGTGAAAGTTTTAAATTGTTTTGATAATGTGTGTTTGGTGCAGTGGAGAGCCACATTAATTGTGATTAGTCTGGACTCCTAAATTTGATATTCAGGTTATAGTCTTAAATAGGGGTGAGATGCATTATTAATTATTTTTTAAATTAAGGCATATGGAATCTTATTTTTTTTTCCTGCTCTTTGTAAGCTATTGGCTGGGCTTCTGTTCACTTGCAAGTTGCATATTCTCTGCAAGCTTGATTATTTTTTGACCTGTCCTCTTTATTATTAGATTTATTTATTTAATGGACTAGAAGAGACTCCTAAAGACAGAAGAATCTTCGTGTATCAGTCCAGTAGCTAACTTCTTTTAAACTGCACCTCTTTCCTCCAAATTTGAGTGCATACTTTTCCTCCTGACGATCTGTCTGTGATGATTTTCTTCTGTGGAAAGGGTCCCTGAAGTTGTATTTGTACAAGTTATTTAAGAGTTGGTACAAGGAAGGAAAACCCAATATATCTTTTTGGAGGAACAGGGCCATCAGTTAAGATAAATATTTCTTCAGAACAGTTACTCTAAAATAACTCATAAGATATGCATTGCAGTCATAAGATTTGGCATATTACTTAATGTAGCATGGAAGAAGCATTAAAATGTTATTATTGTACTTTAAACACATTTTACTGAAGAGTCAGGAAAGCAGGAGAATGTGTGTTGCTTTCAAAGCTGGGTGAGACAGCCGATGAAAAGTCTTAACTGGTGCATATATAAGCATTTAAGTAGCTTACTGGTATCAGAATGATCATTTGTGTCAGGCTTCTTACAGAGCTGATAGCAAATGCCATTTCTGAATTATTGTAAATAATTTTGATTTAAAATTTGTATTTTTCTGTAATATAAAATTAAATATTTAACTTTTGAGGGATGGGGATGAAGGGGAATACTTTTACTTGATTCTGGAAAAAGGGCATTTTGCAGGGTCCAGCCAAAATGTAAACATTAATATGCTAGTGACAACAATATTGTTGGTTGGTTGGGGTTTTTTTGGTTGCTAATAGTGAAAATCCTCCTTTGTCACTGTCCAAGTTGTCAAATTGATTTAACTTTCCACATCAGTTTTTCCTTCCTCCATATTCTATACTGGAATTGTTTTCCCTTATTGTGATTTAAAGGCATATTCAGTTTTATTTTCCAGAATATTTGTGGAGAGTTATTTTTATTTAGACTAGATTATGAATGCCTTTAGAAATTTATGAAAGTAGTTCTGATGTCAGGTATTTTTTATTGTTGCAGGATCAAAACCAGGTAACACTATGTTATCCTGTCTCTAAATGGAGAAACTTCAAAATATAGTGCAACTACAAATAAGTCAGGTAGCTTTCATAGTTTTACTTCATCTGGAGTTTAAAAATTATAATTTAGGAGTGTTTTTTGCAGCCCTACTTTTACATTATATTGACTTGAATTGTGACTTGTATGGGTGAATTTTTAAACTTCTTTTGTTTGCTATTTAATGTTTCACAAAAGCATGTTTTCAGTCTTTTTAGTTTTTTATTCCTTTTTTAATTTAACCCGAGTTATCAACCTCTATAATATTGGGAATGGAGGTAATAAAGGATTTCTAAAAAGCAGAAGATAAGCTAAGAGGTACTCTACAGGTGCTGAAAATGACTATAAGGACTTGCTGTTCTCAGGTGCTATGATTTCCAGATGGAAATAGTTAAAAGAGAATATTTTAACTATGTTCTCACCAAAGTAAGTCAAAAAAAGAAACTATACTGTCAATATTAGTTAAAATTATATACCCATATAAATTTTCTCTGTTTAAACTTGAGTAAATGCCTGCCAGGCTTTGGAAGCTGTTTTAGCTTTAGCATATTGAACCAAACTGTTTCCTTCCTGCAAGCTCTCCAATTTCTAATAATAGAAAATTCCAGGTTAGGACAGCAATCAGATTCAGAGCAGAAGGAAGAATTGAGTTTTCTCTCCTTAAAGGCAGATTGTTATGCCAGAATAGAATCTGGAGTAAGGAATTTTAAAATATGGAGTATCCTTTCTTGTACATGTGACTGACTTATTTAGAGTCGCTTTTCTGATTTTCCACATTATTTATCTGTATCTTACTGTTGGAACATAGATATGGCTGGACCCATATATATTATTTCTTCTCGGTTTTATTCTTTCTTTTACTCTACTTTCTGCCTTTTTTTCTAAGTGGCTCTCCACTGTCATGAATTTATGTAACAGTCTCTTCACAGGCTGTCAACAGGCAGAGGTTTATTCCCATTTTCTTCAGATATCCATGCTTCCAGCAGAAGTTATATCTGATGTTCAACCTTAGAACAAGTAATTTAAGAGAAATTGCCGTGATGATCAGTATTAAAAAAAGAGGGAAAAAAAAAAGAAAAACAAAAAGAAAAACGGGGAAAAAGAAGTCTCCTGGTAGCTCATGAAGAGGATGTGGTAACCTCACTTGTTTTGTGTACTTGTATGTAGAGATATTTTATTGTGTTCTAGATGAAATCACTACTGCACCAATCTTTCTGTAGATGGACTGAACCTTGTGCTGTTGTAGTGGAGAGAAGTAGCCCAATTTTCTTCCTTACTATCTCACTTGGGGTGGAAGAGGGAGGGAGTGGGGAACACTGGCTGGACAATGGAGAATTGAGCCAGCAATGGTAACTCATTTTCAAGGATCATCTTTTTTGAAAAGTCAGGGAACTTGGATTTGGAATAAAACTTTTTTTTTTTTTTTGTAGACAGAACAATAGGAAATGAAACATTGTAGGGGTTTTCCCAGTCTCTTAAGTTCTCATGTTCCTACAATTGAAAAAAAAAGAAACAAACATGAAAATGGAAAGGCCACCTAGAAACTATATCAAAGACTCTTCCAGCAACTTTCCCTTTTCTTCTCCTACTATACTTGCTAATAAACCCTGGCTACAGGGTAGCCTTTGTTGACCTCTGAGGTAGATTACCTATGCAACCTATAATACTCTACATTAATTCATTCTTAAAGAGAACTTTGGAAGGGTTAGATGTTGAGAGTTAAAATTGTTGTTTTCTGATCACCTGGGGGGTTTTGGGGCTTTGATTTAATTTTTGGTTTTTTTGGTGGTTGAAGTGCTTGTGTTACCTTTGGTAGAGATATAAGAGAGCACAGTGTCATTATCACATTTTCCACGCTTTAGCTTTCCCTGGGCTTTGCTATAAAGCATAAGCTACCTTCATTCACAAGGCCATGAAGTCGTAAGTGTTGAAAATTTTTGCAGGATTTCGAAGCCAGAGCTGATGAGAATCTTGCCTACCCCCTTTTTTGGTAGTTGTGGAGACTAAGCAGATCTGAAACCAGAATGACCCAGTAACTAGTGCCCGGTTTAGGCTCCACATGCCCACCTATCTCTTCATACTCCCACCATGACCCCAAATCTAGTGTCTTTCCAGAGTGTCATTCATGTAATACTTCCAGACCGTTAAAAGCTGTTTATAGTTTTGGAGTTGAGTGATTCCAGAACTACTCTTTCACAGAAGAAATACAAATGGAACCGAGGGCCTTACTATTTGTCGTTAAACGAGACTAAAAGCTGCAACATCCATTTTTCCAAAAGATAAACCCAACGAAAACCACCCTGGTAACCCTTTTTGTGGGAGCCTATGAGTGATAAGTCATGCAGTGGATGGGAAATAAAAGTAGCACTGATAAGGAAATGCATGTTCTTCATAGGCTGCATTTCTGTTTGGAGAAAAAAAAGAAGACTTTTTCTACTTTTAATATAAATTAAGCCATAAGAGTTTCATGCTGTGGGAAGGGAATGAAAGGGATCACTTTAAGAGATTATATTGATATGTATTGTCACTTCTGCTGGGAAATGTCTATTGCTGCCAATGCTTTGGTGATTTTCTTTTTTTTTAAAAAAACCCACGGAATTTGAAAAAAAAAAGGGGCTAGTTCTTGGCTATATTTACTAGTTTTGTAGTAACGTTTTGCTGGCCCATTTGTCTTTTCCTCTCCTTTTTCTACTCTCATAGTCTAATTTCTATCTTTCCTTCTTAATGTTTCTGAAAATATTAGCTTGTCTGCTCAGTAGGGGTCGGTGTATGTGTGTCTTCCTTTTTACAGAAACGCACTACTGTGTTAAGTATTTGGCTGGGAAATGGGATGCTGCAGCTTTAAGAGCATTTTTGTCAATTCATAACAGTATTTCCCATCCTCTTTTGCCTGCAGGCAGGGAAAGTGTATGTACAGTATTTATTTTGTTTTGATTTTACTTTAAATTTGTAAGTTTCTATAAGTAGTTCACATTGATTATTCTAGGGGAAGATAAGTGGCTTTGTTTAAATTTGTATTTGATATTCATAGTTTCCACTTTCTGTACTTTAAAATACTGAAATTAAAAAATTGTATTGCTTATGTTTTGATTTTAGCACTCTAAAGTGTTTAATTTCTTCAGACTTCTGCTTATTTGCTTCAGTGTAAATACAGTAAAATGTACAGAATATCGTGAGGAGAAGAATGCTTTTCTAGGTCCAATCTCTGTGCCCTTTACTTGTCACAACTTAAAGAAGAAATTTTGTGGAGAAGCGTGAGGGAATGTTCTCAAACCGTTTTTTAAAATTTTTTTCAAAGTGCAAACTTTCATTTCAATCCACGTATATTATATGGCAACTAAATGCATTTTGTGAAGATGTGTATATTCTTTTTGAATCCTAATATAAAAAGGAGGTGGAAGTGTTTGTGATTCATGATATTATCAGATCTAGATCTGTAAGAACAGTGTCAAATTGTATTTTCGTGTTCTTGCTCTTGGTTTTTGTTCAGGTTTGTCTCATGCTACTAATGACTAACTCATCTCTTGATTTATTTTTTTTTTAATTCTTTTTTTTTTTCCTTTTCCTTAAAGTGTGTGCAGTTTCTGGAAGAAGAGCTTACTCTTTCACGCTTAGACGTGCTTAGCCACACTTACTTTTACCCTGGATGACTTTTCTGCTGATTTCTCCCACCACACGTTATCATCTGGTTTACAATTGTCAATGCTCCCTATTTTGACTCCATCTGGCAGTGCAGCGTTTGCATGTGGGTGCTCTGCTCGGGGGTAATGGAGGCATTACTGTCTCCCACTACAGCTTGGTGTAATGTGTGTTCTTCTGCATGTCGTGCTCAGTGCTACCGAACTGCTTCAGTGCTGGGATGATGCTTAGGTTTCCATGATGGTCATTTTATGGGAGCCTTAGATAAGTGATGCAGCAATGGCATTGGAAGAACCAGGTGACAAAAGGTGTTTGATGTGAGAATCCTGTTCAGCTGTTCAAGTTTGCTTCTTAGCCCGGCTCCTAGTTTATAGAGAATTTAAGGTTGACTGTAATGACGAGGAGATCTGTTCATTGACCAGGACTTTGTTGTGCCAGGTGCTTTACAGAAAAAGGCCGAGAATGCTGATCTCATCAAACCATGTACTGCTTATCCAAACAGATTCAAAAAGCCAACAAGCTAGAAAGTTTTGTGGCCTAAAGTTGAAAACATGGTAGCGTTGTAGAGTTTGGGAGCAGAAACTTCTGTGCTGCTTCAAAAACAAATTTCATTTGAGTGGAGTAAGAAATCATGAGGAAAAATAATGAATCAAGTACAGGTGTTGAAGAGGAAATATTTACGTGTCCAGAAATCTGTTCCCCTTGTATTTTAACAAGCCTTTACACATTTTTAATTAATGACTTAAAACCGATTTTAAATTTGGTTAGCCCAAGATTTACCAAAGATCTGAAAGAGCTGTTTGTCAGAGCAACTAAGGTCTTAATCACTGTGATTGAAGAGCAATGCTACAACCTATGCATTTCCATCAGGCAGACTCATCTGGATTTGTCACACTGAACTCACTGCTCATACCAATGTTTTGGTCTTAAGGTGATAGACTTGAGAGCTCCTCAGTGGGCCACAAATACAAGTTCCGTACCCACATAAAAACCTACATCAGCACCTTTACTATTTGCCCTTTTGTTTTTTTGCCAGCTGCACTTCAGAGATTTTTTTTCTGTGACTGCTGTTTAGTGGCTAATGGGATAATACACTGGAAAACGTGAAATATCTCAAGTGCTGCATTAAATGCTACTGGATAGCCTTCAGCAACTGGAGCCATATTTCCATTAAAAGCCAGAGTTTCTGGTTGTCTGTTTTTCTGCTTGTGGAGGATGGGAAATACTTACCTGACTCGTTCTTTCCTAAGGGAAAGATGGATTTTAAAGATTTCAAGGCTACCAAATGTGACAAAAGAATTGAATTCCCTAAAGTCAGGGAATGGACAAGATACCCTTCTTGGTATCTGAAGACTAAAGTTATTGGTTTTGGTTTTTTATCAACAATATTCTACTGTGTTTGAGGTAAAGTACCCCCTTGTAAAGTGCCTACAGACTTGCTTTCCTTTTCTGTACATTTAGTGAAGTTCAGCTCTTCCTCTAGAGGATTTACCCGGGTCTCCTTAAGTTGTGAAGCTTTTGTGCTGGTGGCTCATTAGTTAACACATTCAACAGAATGTTTTCTAGTTCATTTTGTTTAAATGGATCTTTGGATTGATGATGGAAACCTGACTAACAGCATAAATGTAGGGAAATCAATCATGCAGAGTGTCGGTTTCTATAGAAACTTATTTTTTTCTTTGTGTGGAAGTAATTGTTTGGGAACCCTTGAAATTACACTTTTAGTGCTGGTAAGTTATGTCAACTGTCTCAAGCCAGAAGTTAATGAGGACCGAAACTGTAAAACCGGAATGTTGTTGTTACTCCTTCTGATATGACCAGGATTGTTAAACATTTTTGTTTCTACAATGGTCAATGACTAAAGTTTTTACCTGCAGAAAAAATAACTGGTGATCAAGACAGTGAATGAAATCTGTCATTGCCAGAGCTCATAGTATTCTACCCAACAGCTGGCTACTAGGGCAGTTTGCTTTGTCTAGACTACAGTCTGATTTCTCTGAAGCCAATTATATTCAGTCTTTAGAATACTGCAAGTTTCTGAAGAATTGCGTTTGGCTTAATAGATCTATTTATCTGTACTGCTTCTGCTGTATTTGCTTTGGTCTTGGAAAAAATACTCTACTTTGGAACATATAAGTCAACTAAAAGAACAGTATACAAAGAGTCTGCTTGTTTGTGATGCTTTGCCCTGAAGTTTATTTCTCATAAGGAATGTTCTGTTGTAATGAATGTGAGTAAAGTTCCCACCCATACTTGGAGAATATGATACATATCTGGAAGAAACATTTGCCCATGAATCATACACCTTGGTGGTAAGTTATAAAGATACACGTTGGCTTTTTGTTCTGGTTAAGCTAAAAGTCAACAAAACTCTCTTAGAAACTGTTGTTCCAGTCTCCTAAAATAAGATGTGGGCTGTGGAAATGGGTTTAACTTGGCCACAATTTCAGGCTAGGATTTATTAGAAGAAGGTACTAAATCATGTGCTTCATTCTTAAGTTGTTGATTTCTAGTTACAAAGGTTTTTTTACTTTTTAACAAAAGGTCTTTGACTAGCTCCATTATGGGTCTGGCCCAGTAAGGATTTTCCTGTGCTCAAGCAACACTAGTAGAAATTGTTTAAAATTTCATCATGATATGGTTACTGAACAGAGCCGTTCCCATGTGTTCAAGTGCCTCTGCTCAAGAGGCAGCGACTCTGTGTTCCCACTGAGTTACCTCTGTTGAAGGAGAGCGTTCAGAGGGTATTTGCCTGGGCCAGCTCTCCTGAGAGTGATGTCAGAACTGGGTGACTCAGATGAGGTTCCTCATTGAGAAGAACCCTTTTGCTTCCGAGACTGTCCATATTCGGCTCAGGTCCACTGGGAGAGGGGAGAACAAAAATCTGAGCTGTGCAGTGCACTACTGCAAAATGAGTCAATCGTGTTGCAAAGACTGCTGGACAGCCGTGCCTGTCATAAAAGTGTGTGCCATGAGTGATGCTGAATTGCCGTAGTCTGAGGAGGGACACCAAGCATTAAACGGGACCGGGCATGTGAAGGATCCCTTTCTCCCTAGGCTTTTGCAGTAGCTCAGACAAGAGGTGTTAGTGAGATACTTTGGGAAGACGTAAAAGCACTGTGTAACATACCTCTTCTAGGGCTTCAAGAAGTTATTTTAGCTGCTGTTGATATATTTTCTTCAATATTAAGAGGGATTCACTTAACAGTTTGGACAGAAAGCTGAAAGATCTTTCGTGTTATACGTCCCAGAGTTTCTTTCCTTATGAGTGAGGTTTGTAGAAGGAAGTGATCTGTAGTAGAAAACCTGACATGTTTGGAGGGTGGGAATTAATGTGTAGCATTCATGTTTCAGATGTAAGACGTTTCCTCTCCACACAAACCTCATGTACTCACACTGCAGGGCCGCTGCTGTTCACTGGCAGCTTATAGACTGTTTTCAGTAATGTTGCCATTGGTTTTCTGTTGCCTCTAATCTCAAATAATTTTAAACAATATAGAATGTCAGCTACCAAACTCCAGTAGTACTATTTCATGGCTGTGATTTAAGGAATATTTTCACTAATCCTTTTATTACACATTTCTATGGACAAGGAAATAATGCTGTCAGTACTCCTAAGATACCTTGTTCTTTTCCACTTGGTTGGGACATTCAGACATTTCAAAATTTTTTTCTGCGTTGATGCTAACTCTTACTATCTTTTACAGTTCATGGCTTGAAGAAAAAGTTATTATGTGTCAGACTCGTGGTTCACTAAAAAGGACTCTAAAAGATTAGGAACAACATGAAAATAAATCAGTGATCTGTCCGATATTCTGTGGAGCCCGTACCTCCAGTTGTTGGCTGAAACACTAAAGCACAGGTCGTGGTATAACTTAGGATCTTGAAGATGCCATGTTGACCAATCAAAGCAAAATGTATGTGGTAGTAGGGAATAGAAAGGATATATATAAAATGAGGTGATTTGTTCTTAATTAGCTACAGGAATACTAGATTTTTCACTGTTTCACTTTCATGGAAGAGTTGGCACTGTAAGAGCTTAATACCTGAAAGACTGAAGTGATAGGAATCACTGCAAGTAATAGGGCCAAAATAAGGTTGATTTTTGGTTAGAAGCATCATGGTTTTCTTTTTTCAAGGAAGAATCTGCTTAGATTTGCACACCTGGGCTACCCTTAATTTCTAACCAGTTCACATACTGAATGTGCATGTAATGATTTTGTTGAGGTCAGAATTAATGCCTCGGCTGATGTAGTGACATACCTTTAAATATGTATCTGTGCTTCTCTGCGGTCTGCTCTTTTGGGATCCTTGGTCAAGACTTGGGATGATTCAGGCTCTTCCTAGCCTATTTTGGGAAGGGAGCAGGGTGACCCTCTCTGCTGCCTGGGACTTGCTTTCTCCTGTGCAGGAATTTGTTTAAGGGGCAGGCTTTGGACTGTGCTGCTGTATCTTAACCTTTATTTTGCTAATATGATAAGGGCCTCTGAGGTGTACTTGTGACTAAGGGAGCAGCAAGGGCAGAGTAACTGGCCAGTCTGCAGATTATTCAAACCCTGCCAGGACATGTGAAGAGCATGGAAGGAGTGGGACCCCAAAAGACATCCCTGCTTTCCCCTGTATGTGGGGATAAGCAACAGCCAGACTGACACCTGAGCAGTCTCACCCAGCAATCCAAGAGGATGGCTCCCATCCCCAGCCACTGCCCACTGGAGACTGGGTTCAGATGGGGAAGGGTTCCTTGGTGTTTTCCTGATTTGGTGGCCTCCTGCTGTCCTTTGCATGGGTGTTGGGTTTGGAGAGGTTAAGGTTGTTTCTGTGATTAAACACAACAGAAAATAACATGGAGTTAGTTATCCAAGCTGGTACCTGGAATGGTGTGTGCAACCCCTGGGGTCAGCTTGAGTTTTGAGTATTTTGAACTAGTTATTTAAGTCTTTTCCAAATCAGTCCTTCACTTATACTACTGGCATAATAGGAAGTGAACATCTCCATTTTGCAACTTTAGAAAGAATTTAGAAATTCTTTCTAAACCATTGCCATTTTGGTATGTTTCATTCTTCATTTGTTACCTTGGAAGAAATTGAGTGAAATGTAGCTTTGCCCGATGTTCCAGCCACCCAATAATGTAGCAGCTTTGCCTGGAAAGCCCTGCTAGCACTGAATCATCAGCATTTCAGTCACTGTTGGAGAGACACATTTCCTTTTCTGTAAAAACATCTAAACCATGTCACCTCTTGAAGAATGGTTTAAAATCTCTGGATCCCTCTGCTTGAATTTCGTTAGCAGCTGCCAGGAAGATTTGGCTATGATGGATCCAGATTCTGGCTGGTTTTGTAAAGGATCTGAACTGAAGGATATTTACTGACTCTTTTTTTTTTCTTTTTGTGTCTTTAACTTCTCTCATGTTTTGGCTTGTATACTGTTGCAACCAAGTCTGATGCAGGTTAAAAATTACGAGTCTGAGAAGCCTTAATTTGATTATTTCTATAGATTTTTAATTTTTATGGCTGGAGGCTACAAAATCTTGCTGGGCATTTTAGGGATCTACATTGGTTTTTACTTCCCCCCCCCCTTAATTTTTTTACTATACTTTGCAGTATTTCTGCATTGAAGTAGAGTCCTTTTCACTGATGCGATTTTCATATGGAAGCCAAGATATCTCTGGCCTTCCCTTCTACATTTTTTCAAATTCTCCAAATCTTTGGGGACATTTCTTAGTGCACTCTTGCTAGTTGATTTTCCTGTCTCCTCAAATGGTATTGATATCTTAAGGTACTAATTAATGATGCAGTGTGAACCCCAAGGCTGCCATACCTGTGAACAGCTGTAAAAACTCAACAGCCCAAAGGGCTTTCAAATCAACACAATCAAGGTCTTCATCAATAACATTAATAGCTGGAGAACTAAAAAGGTGTAACAGTAAAATTTCAAAAAAGAGGTTTTTTCTCTTGGAGGTGTGATGGCAAGGGACTTTAGATCACTTTCAAACGTAAGATCTGCATTGCTGTTATTTGGTAAGGTATCCTAGAGGTGTGCAGAAGAAAAGATGCATGTTTGTGTGTATGTGTAGCACCTCATTTAATCCATGCTTTTCCCAGAAGTGAGGATTGACTGCTGAGGTAATTACTGTCTTCACAAGAGCACGGTCTGACACAGGGCCAGGCTCTGCCTCTGATCTCTGGTATATTCCACTTCTCTCTCTCTGTGGCAGTACCTGAGCAAAAACTAGGTTTTGGAAGCCCATGGTTTGTACCTCTTGTGTTGGATAAGGGACAGTGACCATGAAGAAGCAGCAAAGGAAAAAAAAAAAAAAGAGGAAGATTGTGGGCAAAATAAACCCTTTAATGGTACTTAAATCAGCTATTGAACAGTTCTGTTCCAAGTCATCAGAAGGATGTCCTGGACAAATCGCTTCTAAAACGAGTATTTCTAATGTAATGTGGTAAGTTTAATAGCTGTGACGTGAGGCATCTTGGCTTTGCACTGAAAATGGGCAGGATTAACACTAGTCTGCTCGTGCACTCTGAGGAAACTGATGCCTCCTTCTGCAAATTTCCCAGTATGAGAGGTCAGTTTTTGACAATTAGGCTTTGAGCAAAGGCAGATCTGGTGCCAACATTGTTTCTATTACCTGGCTAGTAGATGAATTAATATAAATTCATGTATGCATTTATTTACCTATTCATATATTTAAGTAACTTACCATTATAAAGACATCAGAAGATGCTCTGCAATGCCATAATATCCTAATGGCCAGCCAGAAAGGGAGTGGAGCCCATAGCTGGTGACAGTCCTTGCAAAAACTCTTGTAGTGTTTTCTTTTCTCCCTGTTGTTTCTCTTGGGTGTTACTGCTTGTTCTTTGTGATGTGTACTGTCTGGGGCAGCAGCTCTTGGATGCTGGATGCTTGTGCAGTGCCTGATGAACTGACTTGGTTAACAGCTTGAGAAAGGATTATTTATAATTTAGCTTTCTGTAATATTTTGACCCATGCTATTTGAGTAGAATAGAATTTCTCATTTTATCCGTTCTGTCCCAATCTCAGGCAATGATAGGGATAACTCCTTCCCCTTTCCCTCTTCCTGCCCTGCAGACTCAGCATGAAGAATGCTTCAACAGACATAAACATTTAAGAAAGGTGTATTTCCTTGGCTGTGGATCATAAAAGAGTGGAAACTGCAGCAAACGAAGTTATTTCTTTTGCTAGGAATAAAATATGAAACTCTTGATTTTTATGGAGAAAAAAAATTAAACAAGTGGGATAAGGATGTGTTCGTTCCTTTTAGGTACCTCTGCAAGCAGTGAGGAATGAAAGCCTTTACATCACTCCCAGAAAAATGTGGTTTATTTTATGTTTCTGCTTTGTGTTTCTTGAGTATAAAAGAGAAGAATTTCAGAAAGCTGTATTTTTATTTCTGAGCTCTAAACTCAGGGAAGTTAATACAGTATTCCTGACCACCAGGAGGAGCTCACGACACAGCCGGCAGCGTTAGCCTCTTGCCTGTTAGAATTTCGCAAGGGAAGGAGCTTCAAGTCCAAGCATCCATCCCCTTGCAGCTGTCAGTGCTGGCATTTGACATGCACAATATGAAACTACACCTGGAAAAGGCAAAACGACCCAAAACAGAGGGCAGGTGGGACAACCTGCTCGGTGGTGAGAGAACATGATGATCCCTCATGTTGTGAATAGCCTCATTTATGCAGGGAATTCCAGGCTCAGACTTTACTTCTGAAATCTCTCTTTTTCCCCTTGGTAAAAAAATAAGCCGAGGTGGCATAAAGATCAGCTGGCAGCCAGAAGAGGGGAGTGTTCACATGGTACAGCACTTTTTAAAGTTTTAGTAAAGCTCTTTATAGGCAGGTCAGTAACACCATTCTGCTCACTAGTGTGAATGTTCCCAGCTATCCAAGGGCAGCAGAACAAATTTGTAAGTTAAAGAGTTGTAGTCTTTATTGTGGAAATGATGCTTGATTTCACAAAGCGCAGAGCTTCACCTTGCAGCTGCTGAAGTTTCCTATGTCCAGGGCAAAGTGGGACAGAGCCATGAGCATTGAAATTGCTGGGGAAATTATTTTAACAACTTTCTTCAAAACTGCAGGATGAATGAGAACCCACTGTCTGTCACATCTGTTCTGCTCTCTGGCTATTTTTGTACTCGTTTCAAAATCCAGTATTTAACATTGCCTCAAGGCTAACCAGTTCCCTTTTCACTGAGGCAAGCAACTAATGTCTGTAACTCAGTGACTGTGGGCACCTTTCTTCTTGCTGAAATGAATTAATACTGAACAGAGCCTTTTTATCATAGCCATGCTCTTATCAGACCATCTCCCTTTATATTGCTTCCTTCCCCAGCCATTGTGGAAACAGACATCCTGCCCAAGGCATCAAAATCCGCAATCTGCTGCTTCTTCTATGGAGCCTCTGGATTTTTGCCAACAGACCCTTGAGGTGGTCCCAGATGTGATTGCTTTTTCTGTGCTACCCTGGAAATATCCGGTAAAAACAAAGGGCTGCACTCAGCCCAGTTACTGCTTTGGAGGCAGCACTTCCTCTGTTGTCAGGGATGTACAGTGGGAGATGTTAGGCACGATGTACCCCAGAGAAACCGTGGCTAAAATGGCACGGTCACAGTCAAAGGAATATTCCTACAATAGAATAAAGGCAATCATTTTATTGCATCTCTCAGTTGGTCCTCAAGTTTACCTTCAGTTCCCATGAACCCAGGAGATGCGTATGGGATGTCTTTCCCACAGCGTTCTTCTGCAGGGAAAATGCTAATTCCTTGCACCTACATTGTGTGTGAAAGGAGATTAGGTTTTAATACTGCTTTTCTTCAGGGTGAAAAAAAAAAGCAAACAATTCTATTTTTATTTCAAAGTAACTTGGACTTAAATTGCAAAACAGCCAATGCCTTAAAATAAAACCAAAATGTTTTTTTTACTGGCTCGATAGCTTTTTGGGAGAAGGCTGGAAGAGAAGGGAGGGAAGTACAAATACGAGCTCATGACAGTTTTTGTGGCGTGAATTTGTTGTGGGGGTTTTGTGGTATTCTGGTAGGCTTGATAATTTTCGGTAGTCCTGTCTTATCAGAGGACCAACATTGTAGTCCTGGCTGTTGCTGTAAGCGGCTCAAGACACCCATGAGGAATCATGAGGATGAAGGTAGAGCAAAGGCATCTTGCTGCTGGGTTTCCTTGAGTGATGTCTTCTAACCTTTTACTTTTTTCTTGTTTCTTTGATCTCCCGACAGCTTCCCTGCTCTGATATAAGTTGCCTGACTACCAGAGTTCCCATAGCCTAAAAGTGCACTTCTCTCCATGGGCATTTGTGCATGCAGTAAAACATTCAGAAGGGTTTTAGACCAGTCATCAATTTTCAGGCATTCACTCATTGAGGGAGGACAGGTGAGAATCTAATGTGATTTCTTGTGTGAGTTTGTGCTTGTTGGTTAAAGGCACCTGAGTGTCACAGGAAAGAAATACTTCCAGTGTCTGTTGGGATTCATCTTGCAATCTGTCCACCATTAAAATGAAAAGATTAGAGGAAAGTCAAAGAAGAGAAGAAAAAAACAGATCCCCATGAGATCTACGTATACCATAACTCAACAACTCTAGAAAGCCATGTGTTGTTCAGCTGGGTTGAGAAATTGTTATAACTTGAAGGCACTTTATTGCTACTTTAAGTTACAAAAAACTTCTGCTCTGCAATTTATTTTCTAACTGAAAGTACTTTGAGAAAGTTGACGTTGCACTTGTCACTTGGGGTTTGCACTGTCTTGTGGAAGAATGTTCACGTAGACCCTGAAATGACTACAGCTTTTCAGGGCTGCCACTAATTGAATTACTCTCCCTGATGTCTCCTTACCAGTCTGCAGGCAAATCCAGCCAGCTTTCTGAGACTCAGCTCCTGGCTGTCCTCAGGGCTGTGTGGTAAGTGTATGTCGTGTTGGGGATGTGTGGGCATGTTCAATATGGCCTTCAGGTGTATTTCCAGAAACAGAAGTGTATCTCTGTGGCATCTGTTCTGTTAAATATTGACTTTCTATCAGCAGCGTTACAGGTAAGGAACCTCCCTGGAAAAATCAGCTCATGAGGATTTGCCTGGTGTTTCTGTGGCAGGAGAAAAATTTTGTTTGTTTTTGTTTTAAGTAAATTGGGACAGAGAAGCATTTTGAGGCATTCCTTCATACAAGGCAGGAACATCAACAAAACACAAGGGCTGATACTCAGTCCTTGGCAAGCAAGACTGATAAAGCACTGTAGTGACTGAACATCTGAGATCCATTTTGAACAGTGCCTGCCTATTTGTTGTTACTCTTCAGAAATACCCTGACCTCGTGGACTTGCAGACAGGCTTTTCTTAACACTATGTGCAATGCCAGCCAGAAACATAGCACCCTTTGTAAGCAAAGGTCCCAAAACACAAGGCCACAGGTAGCTTGTAAAGAGTCAGTGAGCTTAAGCTCAAACCATGATGAAAACTTTCATGGGAGAGAAAAATACAAGAACTAAATATGATGACCCATGAAAAACTAGTGATAACACATAAATGGATGTGCAGACAAGAAGCATGTAAGGATATTCGTGTGTTTGCAAGCACTGTGGCAACACAAGGCCAGTCTACAATGCTTCCACGGGGTACAGCCTCGACTTTCTTCTGTCAGAAGGAACACTGTAAAATGCTCTTAGGTGAGACCTGTAGCTGTTGCCCTCCCAATCATGTGAGCTGACTGCTAGTCAAAGAGAGCCCACGTCAGCTGATGGGAAGGGTGGATCTCAAAGGGTTGACCCATGATCAGTTCCTTCATAGCCAGGCTCCTCTCCTTGGATTGTCCTCTTCATGGAGGTCCTGTGTCTGGGATTGCTGCTGACTGCACCCTGTGAATTGTAGGAGAGAGGATGTCTCTCAGTGAATACTAATGATGATTTGTATAATCATAGAGCTGAGCTGTGTGGGCCATCAGGTGGACTGTGCCCATAGAGCAATTGATTATGCTTAATTTCTCTTTGTCCTTTTGTTTGGCAGATGTAATTCTAAAGGCAAGTATCAGTCTGATAATTGAGAGCTATAATCTCTTTATCCCATAGGAAAGAAAACAAATGGACCCTCTCTGCCCATTTATTCCTCAGCACTTCTGCCAAGGCTTCAGTGAGAAAACCAAGTGTGTGGCTGGGAGCTTGCCCCGTCTTTCATACATGCCTGTTACCAAACCCACAGCAAAGAAGAGATGTACTATTGCCTGGTGTCACAGAAGTAATGTTGCACTGAAAACACTTAAAAAAGCTGATTGCAGAGCAGGGACCTCTGCCTGCGTCCCCGGGTCCCCAGCTTGGCAACCCGAGAGTTGGCTGTGGTTATTTCATTTCCAGGAAAGAGGCTGATGCTATTGACCCTGAGCTATTATTTGCCTAATGAAATACAGGGAACTGAGGGGTGGGGGCTTGATGTAAGGATCTGAGGCTTGCTGTTTTTCCTCCCTCCTTCCCTAGAAGAGTTTTGCAAGAATGCCTCAGCACTGCCAGAACACTAGTGTTGATGGCTGGTAGAAACATCCCTGCTTTAAAGGTGTCATACCCTGAAACGCTCTGTGTTGCTGTCTGCAGCCCTTACAGGTGGAAACCACGTGGCTGGAACTTTCCTTCCTCACAGAGGAGCCACAGCCTTAGTACTCTGGGGACGCCTGCAGCAAGATGGTCTTTTGCCAGCTGCCCTCAGCCATCCCTTAATGGTTCTAGGCAGCCCCTCACGCCTGGGGCTCTGCCTGTGATGCTGAGCCTGACTGTCACCTCGTCTTTGTGGCCCAAGCAGAGCATCCTGCCCATTTTTACAGGCTTGTGTGACTTGGAGCATTTTACTTCAGCATGCACCAGGAAGGTATGACCCTGATGTCCTGCCCTTGGGGGTATTGCAAGGACTCTGCCTTGTGAGCAGACTGGCCTCAGCATGTGCTGTTGGGCCAGGTGGGCCCTGCCAGAGCTGCTTGCTCCTGCAGCCATTGTCACTGAAGGGGGAGGGAGGCAGGTCATGTATCAAGCTGATTTCTGGATAGCATGGGGTCTTTGTCTGTCAGAAAGCCCAAATGGATTTGCAGATCACAAAGAAAATGCCGTCTGCCTTATTACTGAGCTGCAATCTGTTCCTGCTCTCCCCCCCCGGTTATATTCCCCACCAGGGATTCATTGTTCCTTTTCAATCTGATGTCTTAATCTCCAATTCCCCTGTCTTTGCCCCTCTTGTTTCCCTTTCCAGAGCTGCTTTTACTTGTGTCTCCCTTGCCCTTGCCAACTGGAGTGAGACACGTGCACAGTGTCTCACTCAGAAGTGCCTTTAGCTGCCAAAAGAGAGGAGCTGGCAGGCACAGGTTCTGGGGTTTTCAGGAGACACCAAAACCTGGGGGGGCATCGTATCTGTGTTAGTCTTGAGTCCTGTATAAGACAACCAAAGCAAAACAAGGAAGGAGTACACGTTTGCATTGCTGTTGCATGCACAGAGCTTGGCCAAGGTCCGTGCTACCTTTGTGCTCAACAAGTTCCTGATCTGGAGAACCTACAGCAAAGCAGGAAGAAAAATGGCCCTGACTGCTGGCTTTGCAGAGATAAACAGTTGGTGGCAGCTGAAAACAAAGCCTTTAGTGACAAGGCCATCTTTCCCTGCAGGTGGAAGCTGTCTGGGAGAAAGGATGGAGATATACTGCATTTGAAGAGCTCCCAGAAAAGCCTGACGATTACATATTTCAGAACATGTATACTCTTAGATGAATAACCAGAGCAGTTAAGCCTAAGGCAGCTAGTGATGTGGTACAGCAGGGACACTCTGTTTGCACTTGAGTGCCAAATCTACACCCCTCCTCTGTGCTCCAATGTCTACGGCATGTGCTGTACAACAAGTCCTTTCTCTCCCAGAAAGGGACACGTTTCCTGTGGTTTGTCCTCCGGTGCCTATTTTTCAGCCTTTCCTGCTGAGAGGACACAAGCCTCCAGTGATGCCATCAGCTGGAAGCGAGCGAGCAGCTGCGGCAAGGCTGCGTCGCCCCAAGATTGTCCGTGTTGGCTCCGCAGCCCCGGCGGCGCGTGCCAGGCGTTGTGCAGCTGCAGGGCTCGGCGCCAGCGGCGTGGTCTCTGCCGGTGCCGCAGAAAGCCTGATTCAGCAGCAAAATCCTCAAGCTGTCTCCAAGCCCTCCTGGAAAAACCATCTGCAGGCATCCCACTTGGGTGGGAACATCCAGTGCTGGATGTACTTCCCAGCTTGCTCCATCTTCCACGCGGTGCACGGCGCTCTGGGGATGGAGCAACCTCCAAAGGCTTCACCTCAAGCATCCCAGCTCCTCACTGCTTGAGGGTGCGAATAAAGCAAAAGGATTTGTGATGTTCTTTCCTTCTTTGCCCTACGAGCCTTAACGTGAGACCTGCTGAAACCTGTGGAAAGACTCCTGTCAGCTTTCCTGTGTCTTGGGACTGAAATTACTGCTTGCTTCTCTGTCAGCCACATGTGTAGCATTCCGCTGGCACTTTTTAAAATTATATTTCTCAGGATAAACCGAAAGGAATATAGGGGAGGAAGGGAGAAAGAGAACACAATAAACTTTTTCCTTCATCTAAAACAGCTGTAGGTGGCTGGGGAGGGGTGAGATAGTTAAAGAAATTGCCAGAACTCAGTGGTCTCATATCCTCTGTACCTGCTGCTGAGTTGCCATGTGTTAACTAGAACAAGTTAAATGCATCTGGGATAACCTCTTAATACTGCTCCTACTGTCTTCTCTCTATTGATATGCAGGACATGTTACATCATCTTTCTGAATGTGCTTTATGGAAGTACAGCAAGAGGCTAGATGGGTTTTGCATGTTGGTACAGTTGCACAATGTATGTATGGTCCATTGATCTGGGGCTTTGATCTGGACTGTTTGCTCTGGGATGATAACTTTTTCTCAGCTTTTTGCATCAAGCATTTGTTAGGATGCCTGTCAGGTAGTAGCCAAAGAGATACTGGGAAAGGAAAGGGTGATTGCTTGACAACCTTGGCCATGACAGGTGAGTCCAGTGAACAATGCTGACCATCACCTCCCTTTTGGTTTGTCTCTATGTCTCTCCAAGGCTCAGCACCAGTGGGCCAGGTCAGCTGGAAGCAGGGGCCGTGTTGGAGTGGAAAGTGGCTGGCAGGGACTGGCAGCTCCTTGTGATGGTGGTAAGGTCCAGGGGGGCTCAGCATCACTGCTGGTTCAAAGTAAGCACTCTTGGTGACCCAGAGGTCTGGTTCTGAACAGGGCTGAGGAGTATTCCTGACATCTAGTTAACTCATCCCAGCTGATCATGCTTCAGGTCCCAAGCCTTGACAAGCGCAGAAGCCCAAACTGTGGCCAGGGGCCTTGTGTCCCTGAAAACCCATCTTTGCGTGGCAGAGGAGACCCACACGGTTCACCAGCACTGTGACAGGGAACAAGCTGTGCAGTTGGTCCTCTTGGAAGTGCTTTTGTTTCTGGAGGCAGCACCTCGGCTGGTGCAGATCGTGCTGGTCCCAGTGACATGTGGAGGCTGTTACATGCTTACATCAATCACAGCATGCCAGTTTATTTTCTTTCTCCTTAGCTGTTTTGTAATGCCCTCTCTGTTCAGTTGCTAATTATTTTTCATAATTACAATTGAGCAGCTGCATCGGTCTGGAATTTGTACAGATGTCCCAAAGTCTGCAATGTTCTCGCTCACACGGGGCACCTCTCACAAACCACTGACGCCACAGAGAGGATCCCGAAAGGCAGCCAGCATTGCTGATAGTGCCACAGCCCCTGCCAGAGCAGTGATCTTCCTCAGGTAAAGTCAACTTGCCCCACCTCTCTCTGGTGAGCAGTAGCTGCCGTGAACAGTCCTCCTGTTCTTGTCTTACATGGCAAGTCAGCTGGAGACAGAAATGAGCAGAGGTTTGAACTGCTGGTGCCTGTGCAGCAAGTAGTCCCAAGACAGAGCTGTGTGAAGAGGCTAGGGCCTAGGGATGTTCTGGCTGGTGCTGTTTTAAGGCATCTAGGAGAGGAGCTGAATTCAGATCTTCCATATTAAGGGTGGTGACTCCTTGGTACTGGCCATAGTGACCCCAAATCTGAGTGCCTTGTGTGGCTACGGCCTCATCCTGTAACAGAAAATCCTTCCTTCCTCTCTCCACAGATATTCTGCATCTGTGCTGAGCCACAGTGACAAGGAAAAGAAAACACATGGTGTTTCTTCCTTTGTGTGGCCTGCAGCAGAGCCCTCCTGGGCTGCCCTGGCCCAGTGCTCAGTGTTGTACACAAAGGAAACCTCCTCCTGAGATACCCTACAGTGCTCAGATTTGCCTCTGAAGCAGGAGACGCGGTGACCTCTGTTTCAACATGAATAATCACAATTGTAGTTCCTGCCCCTCCAGTGATGCAGGGCTTTATTAGACCTGACTGGGGTCTGTAACCTCTGCTGGCTGCAGGTTCTCCCAGCTGCCGGTGTGCTGTGTGAAGTGCTGTTTGTACTTCCTTCTATTCATGCTAACCTTACCTGCCATGAATGATGCAATCATGCGGACAAGATCATAGGGAGGTTCAAAGTCCAGGATGGAAAAAGAAGAGAGAGAAAGGAAAAAACCAAAGAGCCAAAAATAGAGTTTCCAAGGCTGGAGGTCATTGGGGTGTGGGACTCAGGGGACATCATAGATATACTGGAGCACATGCTGGAGCCTCCAGGTTGGAGAGGAACATCCACTTGGTGCCTTTCACTTGCCTGTAGCTCTCTGTGCTTAAGCCATCAGAACTGCAGCTCTATTGAGTCCATGGACTTTAGGGAAACCCAAAAAGAAGTGAGTCTCTTGGGGGCCAGTGGAGCCCTGGTTGCTGAAGAGGCAGGGATGGCAAGGGCCATCACTGAAGGCCAGTACAAGGTGGTCTGTGCATGGATATATGAGGTTGAGCTCCTGAAGGCTTCCAGACTGGTAGATGATATGTTAGTGCATGACAGCCACAAGAAGTGGTTGGGACATTCAGGGTGGCCATTGGGAGAAACTTTCCCCTGGGAGGGTGGTGCAGCACTGGAACAGGTTACCCACAGAGGGCAGGGACTCTCTGACCTTGGAGTGTTTTAAGACTTGGCTGGACAAAGCCATGGATGATCTGAGCTACTGCTTCTTATAGGAGACAGGACCAGAGGCACCTAGAAGTCCTTCCCAGCAGATACTTCTATGACTGTACTTACATTAAAATTGAATAAACATGCCCTTGTGTTGACTTAACCTTTCCAGTGAGCATGTTGATCTGGTTTTGTTGACACGCTTGTTCCTAGAATCTGATTCTCATTAAATACAAATGAAAATAGGGGGTGGCCTGTAGGTTACCTGAAAAAACATGTGAGTTAGGTGTTTGCTTAGTTTCTGGTGCCATCCTTCTGGCTCTGGGAGGCTGGCAGGGGCTGCACACTCATTCCTGAGATAATATGGTACCAAATGCCACCCTGTAGCAAGCTCTATAGTTGCAGTTACTGGAATAAGATTCCTTCTTGTGATCAGGAGCCTAATGACCCTTCAGCACATGTTTCCGCTCTGTCTTTGCACTTCGGTTTCTGCTACAGGTAAAACAGGCTGTGGCTGGCAAGGGCTTTGGAAGTTCAGTTCCAGATATCCATTCCCTCACCTCTTCTAGACCAGGAGATATAATAATGTGTGGGATTTGTTTGTACAACTGCAGATGTTCCTTTCAGACACAGGGTTAAAACTCTGCCCAAGCTGCTCCTGATAACAAAACTTTCATTCCTCTCACCCACCAGGACCCTTGTCTGTGACGAAGATCTGGGCTAGAGATGTCCTGCATGTGCTGGTGGGGCTGGTGGAGCATAAGTCTGATTTTCTTTCTGACCAGTGAGTTTGCTGTCTCTCTATAAGTCACTGCTCCGTGTTACCCAGAACAGAGCAGGACATGTGTTCCTGTATTGTCTCATGGGGGATGAGGTAGTGGCTCTGGTCAGAGAAAACCCTTCTTGTTCCCCTTCCTTCCATCAGAGGCATAGGGAATGGTAAGCAATTAATCTGAAATTTTGCATAGTGAAATATAAATCCCCACAGCCTGACAAATTCTGGATAAGAGCCAAAAAGGGTTAACAAGGAAACATGTTCCTTCCAGCACAATTGTATATTTGGCTTATATTTTAATAAATGAGTAACAGCTGAGCAGACAGGACAAAAGGAGAGATTCCTCCCACCCCCACTCTGAGGTATGATCAGGGCAGAGTTTGGGCTGCGTGCAAGTCAGGTGCCAGAGTGGGTGATTTAGCACAAAACATGAAGGATTAACTATGGATTAGACAGTGAGTAGCAATCAAAGTGCATGGATAATGCAGGTGTAAAGGGTTGTTGTTTTTTAATGTTTAAATTTTCTTTTGAATTCCCTAAAGGTGGGAAGAGAAGGAGCAAACACAGGCACTGTGGTCAAGTCTAAAGGGAGCTGGATGCCAGGGGTGATAAATCAACAGCAGTGCAGTGAGATTAAGGGGAAAACTAGTGTAATATATGAGGCAATATGGAAAGAGGAGTCTTATTACTGCAGTCAGCTCTCAAAGGACTCCATTCCAGATGGTTAAAAAGCAGGGGTAAATCAGAAACCCCCATTGATGGGGCCCACCATCTGACAACAGCAGAAAGAGAGGAGGGTTTCCTCTGACTCCAGAAAGAGTTTCACCCAGAGAGAGCTGTCTCCATAACAAGATAGAATAGCTTGCATTAGCAGGGAATTACCTCTTTGTGAGGAAAGCTGGTGGTGAGCATAGCCATTTTCCCCCATTCAGGAAATGCACCTTGTTCTTTCAGAATATTTATGGAGGGGCTCTGGGATTAGTCTGCTCCTCTAAAGCACCAGGTGGTTCTGGATCATGGTGCCATTGGCCTGTCACTGATGGGAACACTGGCCTTGATAAAGACCCCCACCGTGGCAACTCCACAGAGCGACAGTCCCAGGGATGAGTAACAGCTCCCCACAGCACTTGGTTTTGCTAAAGCACCAAGCAGTGGCTAGGAAGCAATGTCTTTTATAGCCCTCAGCCAAGGCAGGAGGTAGAACAAAGACCTGGTTCATGGAGGAGTTTTCTCTGCAGCAATGAGAGCTGTCAAGCATTGGCATTGCCCAGCTCCAGGTCAGAGGCAGATAAAGCCTCAGACCTCAGCACTGCTGCAGTGCCACAAACTGTTGAAATGAGGTAGAATGCTGCTCTATTACAGGATTTTTTTTATTTATTTATTTTTTTAATTTGAAGTTCTTGAGATGAATTCTCGGGAAAATTTTGGCTGTACTTTGGTACAGCATTAGACTTCTCTGTTGGGTGTCTTCTGCTAGAAATGTTTAGATTTATTTTTGTTTGTGTTCTCTCTTACGCAGCTAAGAAAACAGTTTCAAATAGGACAAATTGTCTTGTTCCAGGGAGGAGGTCTGATCTGGAGAGTGAAAACAGCTTGCTACTTGGAGAGCCATCCACAAAAGAACAAAGCTCTAAGGACAGTTCCCTGCACTGTGCCCCACAAGAGATATTGTAAAGCCAAGATGTTGGCCTCAGGAAGCACAACTACGTGAGACAGTCTCTTGTTAAGTGCCTTTTTTAATTTTTTTTTTTCCCTTGGATTTATGTGTTCCAGTGCCTGGTCCTCTGGGCGTTGATGGTCTGATGGGCTGGGAGGCATGTACCTTGGGTACTCCCTTCTGCTTGTGAGAAAGGGAAATCATGTTAGTCCATTTCACAGGGATGCTCACACACCTTTCTGATAGTCTTTAATAGTTAGTGCTCTACAAGAGTACTTGAGTCTATTTTAATCAGGTGTGCATCTCTCCCTTATCTGTGTTTTGCATGTCACTGGCAATATGTGAGGAAGAAATATTGATGAAAGGGCCAATATCCCTGCCCAGCATTAATGGGAAATCACTTCTGCATACACAGTACAAGTTCCTTGTGGCAGTTGAAGCAGAGTTATAGGTGGATGCTTAGAAAAGTGAGATGACATTATATGATCTGTACATCTTGTGAGAATGAATCGGAATATTATTTATAATATTAATAATCAATAATATAATACTGTTATTGATAATGTATTATTAAAACATCTTCATTTGTAGTGTCAGCTTTGGCAGATTGGTCATAATGAAGAATTTTAAACTTGGTGTAGGATGTAAATTCTGGTAGGAAGGAACTCTGAAAGCAACAGCAATTTAGCTGCTTGAAAGCCAGACTCGGTTTAGTCCAATGTCTAGCTGAAGAGCCAAAGTGTGGATTCAACACTTTTAGGTTCCCAATTAAAATGTCATCCTCATATCATCAAGAGGTCCAGACTCACTATGTCATCAGCCTGTTTTCCAGAAAAAGTCACCCTTATCTGAAGGACAACTGGAAATGTCTAAATGAGATGATAAATGTGGCATGACCTGAGCCAAGAGCCATTTTGGTGTCAAGGCAAAGAAAAAAATTTCCTTAAGACAGACATGTTAGAAATATAGTAGCCTTTTGATAGACAACTCACAAGACTGTATTTGTGAAACTCTGTAGGAAGAGAAGCCAGTGGAAATTATTCTTCCATTTACACCTAAGGCAATTGCATGGATTTATTACTACATCTGGGGCTGTGAGCCTGAGTCTGATTTATTAACTGCTGTCCCTTTCAGTTTCTTATCCAGTGTGTCAAACCAGCTGTAGAAAGCTGAAAAGAAGTAGAGCTGCATGCCTTGTCCTTTCAGCCTGTTTCTTGTGTTCATTTTGGTCTGTAAACAAACATCTCTCAGGTCTCTTAAATAGATTTTCTGATTGAGTTCCCAAAACAGACCACCACCAGCCTCATTAAAGCTTATTTATGCTACTTGCATGCATGAATAAAAAAGCTTCCATTCACTGCTGATTTTATTTAGTTAGATCCTGTGCCTTGTGGTGGACATTGAATTGGAGTGACATTTTTGGCACAAAAAAAAAGAATAAAATAGTGGGACTGAGGAACAGTTTGATGCCTGTGTCTTTTGCAGTGTGAAAAGCAAGGGGTTAACCTGTTCTCGGCTGTATGGTATTATTGAGGCCCACACAAAGAAAACAGCTGTAAATAGTTAGGAGTATTCCCTAGTAGCTGAGGTGGTTTTTGGGGGGATAGGTCATTGAAGTGGAATTCTGGAGGTACAATTTCTTTCCCAGGGATGCCACCCGCTTCCTGCGTGATAGGAGGAGGAGGAAGGTCACTAGTTGCTCTAGGTCTCAGCTCCCCAGCTGAGAATGATGCCGTCTTCCTCCTCTGCTTTTTCCAACTTGCTTGTTTATCTCACTAGCTTTCCAGCAGAGTGACATCTATTCTGCGTCTGTGCTGACCACAGTGGGTCCTGCTCTCAGCTGGGGCTTCTAGACACCACTGTGAATAACAGACATGATTTTCTCTTTGTGCTGGTCTTCTCCATCTCCATCCATGCTGCAGCGCTTGTGAGGTAAGAATAACAGCTACAAAACCAAACCAACAATAAAATCAGAATAAATGAAGAACAAGGGAGTAAAGATCCACTACTGTCTTGAAATAAGTTTGAGTAATGTTTTTCTCCAGCCCTGCTTACTGATGATCTATCTCATGCAAAGGTACTGCATTTTGGGACAAGAAGGATTTGAACCTGTCTTTTAAGTCAAAGGGGTGAACAAAAAGCAGCTTTGCCTGTTTCCTTTGTGCCAAGCACATTGTGAATATTCTTAAGCATTGCCACAAGGATTAACATCTCTGCACTTTAATGTGCCTGGTGCTGGAATGTAGCTGGAAAGCAGAGCAGGCAGGAATGGTCTCTCCAGGCAGTAGGCTCTGCTAGGTGACTCTTTGAAGTGCTATTCAATAGCTTTCCGTTACTTTTTCTAATTTTTTCTCCTTTCCCCCTTTTTTCCTCGTCCTTCAACAGCTTCTGGAACAAATCCTGATAGATTTCATGTTTCTCAGACTTACTGGACTGGACTCTTTTATCTCCAAATAGTTTTGCATGGCAGTGGTATTAAAACAAAACAAAAAACCCACGTGGACAGAAGTACAGAGTTTGATGTTTATTTTGGATCATTAACCTGGTCTGTAAATTTGATTTGATCTCTCCTTTTTTTGTTCCTCCCCTCCTCTCTCTGTAATTTCAGAGCCTGCGAAGAGCCGCTGTCTTTTGCTGCTTCGGGATCCCAGCAAGAAATGGGAGTCTGATGGATCGTAAATGCACCTGCTTTGTTTAAAGCCCAGCCAAACAGATAAGTGCCCTTTTAATTATCTCTGAACAGTGTTTTAGACACAGCTGCGCACAGTTCGGTTTCAATTCGGTGAGCCTCTGTGTGTCACCCCTGCAAATGAATGCTGTGTGGTTCTCATTTCAGCTGAGAAATACCAGATGATGTTGGTATTTCACGTTAAGGTAATTAATTGGTGTCTGAGGGAAGTGCAGCTGAGGGGTTGGGTAGCTCCTAGGGGTCTTTCCCAGCTCCTCCAGAGCTGCTGTCTCCAGCAGCCCTGTGAGGTTTTGGGACTGCGAGGAGCAGCTCTGTGGGACCAGACGAGGCTGATGTGACCCATCTGAGCTTTAAGGAGTCCTCTGGGACTCATTAGAGGTTTAATAACTAAACTTGGCTGGTTTGATTGAGAAGATGCTTGTGCAGGCTTGGCGTGATCTCAGAGAAATCAGCCCATGGTGCTGGCAGGAGAGAGGGCTTTCTGCATGTGCTAGACATATGTGTGCAGAGAAAGTGATAACCCCTGCTTCCTCCTGCTGGTTTCCAGGTGGGAAAATAGCTGGGGATGGGGGAGAAGAGCCCTTGGTCATACTGAGTGTACACAGGGCATGCAAAGAAGTATCGTGGGTGAGTGGTAACAAGAATTGTCCCCTCAAAGTTACGGGGACATTTATATCTATAGGTGAAAAATACAGACTATCAAGAAGGTGATTTCTTGCTGCTTTGATCTGCTTCTATACGTGACCACTGCCTCCTCACAAACACACCACTGCAATTATTAAACAATTAAAAAAATCAAATTAAAAAAATGGTTCTCATGTACAGTGTAACTTGCAACAGTATACAGACATAGAATGGGGCAAATATATAGATGTATATATAATTTATATGTATTTGCAATTTACTGCATTAGAATAATGAAAAAAAATTCACTGAAGCTGAGTGTGTGAGCATTGGTGGGGATGTGTGGCGGGAGGCTTGACAGGAGCCAAATTATCTACTCCAGACTTGCCTTGCCTGCTCTACCAGGGATAATTAGCAGTGTGAAATACCTACCTTACTGATACAAAAACTACAGACAGGTTTGCTGCAGCAAAATAGACTGTAGTGACTGATCTGAATTCGTCTAACCTTACCCCATCAAAAGGTGAGTTTCTTGGTGAAGGTGCCAGCCTAGAATCAAGAGAGATGGGAGAGATGAGGCAGGGAAGGGGGAGGTTGCTGTGGTGGGAGAGAACTGGGTCTGGATCAACTCGTGATCCCTGAAGTGTCTGAAGTTCCCTCTTTTCTAGGAAAAACTAAACTGCTCCTATTACCAAGAAAGTTTTTATATTAATAGAAGAAATGACATGTCTGATAATGACTATGCTCTGTCTTACAATCGTAAGCAGTACTTATTCCTGGCTCTTCAATATTTTGAGAGCAAAAAGGCTTGACACCATATTAAGAAATACTGATAAAATTAAGCTCTAGTGAGAAAAAAATTGCTTGTTCATTCAGGAAGTGTGGATAGGAAGTAAAAAGGTTAAATTATCTGTGTACACCAACTAATGCAGCTTAATGTTTTTTAACCTCAGAGACCATCACTGTCTTACTTGTTATTTTTGCAACTTTAAATCTGCTTTCTGCCAGTGAGCTGAAGTCAATGTGCCCTCAGATTAGGTCCCATTAATTTAACCCTAACCTGGCCAGTTCCAGTCTGGGCGTCAAAGTCAAATTTGGAAATCATATCCTGAAATGTGGCACGCGACTTGTAATGGTCTCTGCTGCTTGGCAGAAGAGCAAGAAAACACTTACAGTGCCTCTTGGGAGCTGCACTGATGTGAGAGATGATACTGAGTGTGTTCTGTGCACTTGTGTTTGTTCAGCACATCCTGCAGTTAAGGAGAACAGACTCAACAGGTTTCTGAAAAAAAAATCTTGTTCAGAAAAGAAGATCCTCGAATCCCTAACTCCTCGTCTTACAGGTGAGCCTTGAGGACACTTGGGAGAACGTAGCTCCTGAATGCATGACCTGCTCCTGTGATTAGAAGAAAGCCATGGGGAAAGACAAGAAAGAAGAGGCCATCTTTCTGAGGAAAAAGATAACTTTGCTGAGGGCTTTCTCGCTCCTCATCGGCAGCATGGTTGGCAGTGGCATCTTTATCTCCCCAAAAGGTGTACTGAAAAACTCTGGCAGTGTGGGTTTCTCCCTGGTCGTCTGGTTTGCCTGTGGACTCCTCTCAATGTTTGGTGAGTGGCGAGCTTTGTCAACCTTTGCTTAAGCACCTGGGAGATGAGGGGGGCTGGCACAATTTTCTGTATTAAAAGTTGGGAAATGAATAAACTCAAAATTCCTGGTTCCTACTGCAACAGAAACAAAGGTTTAACAAGCCAGGAGATGGTCACTAGGGTCTTTAGTTCAAATGATTCCTCTGGGGTGATTGACAAGATTCCAGCACTTATGATCTGTGAATATCAATTCATGTGCAAGTCTGGAGCAGAGGAATGACAGTGACTGCAGATGGAGATAGCATGGATTCAACCTGGGGAAAAATAAGTGGACTCCTTCTAGAAGGTGGAGGGGAGATGTAGGCACCTAAAAAGGGAACCAAAGGGCTGTGCAGTGCTTTTCATAGACACTGTGAGAAGGGCAAGAAGGGACAGCCTCCATATGCCGTGTGGGATCCCCTTTCTGTTGGAGAGAATAGCGAAGCACGAGAGCAGAGTGCCTCGGGAACTGCAGAGTATCCACCAGCTAGGGGTGGGTGTCTGTCAGAAACGGTGCAGATATGTCTGATGCTGCCTTGGAGCAGGAGGTGGAGCAGATCAGTTCAGCCCCGCTTTTTGTGCATTACCCTTGACTTGACTTGTGGCACTTAACACCAGTCTTTTCTCATGAGGGATTAACTTTTTGTCTGGTTCTTCTGAAAAAATACAGCTCTAAAAGTTACAGTGGATAAAACACATGGCTTTTAGTTTCTTTCATTAACTGTATCAAATCACCATCTCAGAAACTCTTTGAAGGTGCTCTTAGGACAACTGCAAGATCTCTCACCCAGGAGAGCAATCTGATGTTTATTACAGCGGGCGACTTCAACATTTGTCTTCTGTCATAACTTAGGGGGAAAAAAAAAAAGGGAGAAATACTCCATGTGAAAAAAAATCACTTTGACACTGTGACATGCACATGCAAGTTTAGAAATCGAGACATTCAATTGTTAATATGGAAACAAGTGTGGTTCTTGTGCTTAGCGTATGTGTACCAATGTTTCCCCTTGCAGCCTATCTGTGGTTGTTCCATGATTTATATATTTTTGTTTAAAAGAAATCTTACAATATAATGTGAGCATGGTGTTTCTTTTAGCGAAGCAGAGCAGTAAATGGTAATGTGTGTGCTAATCACATAGCCCAACCTCTGCACTTGTAAAAGTTTCTTTCTCTGCTGCATCCTTTGATAGACTCTACTGGAAGGGCCTTGGGAGCCTCTTTATTAAGCTGTTGTAATTTCTAGCTGAATTTGTTGTTTTTTCTGCTTCCCTTTTATCATCTTGATGACCTCCCCTGATCATTTCTCTGACACTCTTTTGCAGTATATTAAAAAGACTTGCTTTCTTTTATGCCTTTTTTTTTTTCAAGTGGAGCATTGCAAGTCTCATTGCATGAGTTCAGCAAAACACTTAATTGCATGCTTGAAGCATGTAAAGGAACCCACTGGAAAAAAGTGACAAGTTGTCTGCTTACATTCAACATTTTGAACAGGGATTCTGTGCGTATTTCCCAATAAAAAGGCAGGAAAAATTGAGGTTGTCACCATTGACATGACCTGAATATGACATGATTGCCACAGGACTTGGAGGCATGGCCATATCACCACTGGGTTCCTCTGAGCTCTCCCTCCATGACCACCTGAGCTGGTTGAAGAAGTGGAGAGCACAGCCAGAGATGGTCTTGCTCCACAGGGTCACATCCAACAGTGCTCAGTCCCACTGCAAGTAGAGTCATGTTCAAAGAACAGAAGTGTTTCAGAATTTCTTTTGATGAGCAGAGGATGTTTAACCTAGCAAGTGAATCCAATTTGGGCAGTGCTTAAGATTTGTACTTAGAAAGGTACAAATGATATGAAGAATTGCTCTATAAAAAAACCCACCACAGATGGGATTTTTTTTTTTTTTTTTTGGCAGAGCCATAAGGGTTTCTATGCATTTTCCTGAAAGTTTTAAGCTCTCTTCTCTGGCATTCCTCTCCCAGGGTTTCTCGTGGTGCCCTACACAGGGGCAGGGAGGTACAGAGGTGCTGGTCAGGGCAGGAGTAGGCAGTGCCCAGCTCTGTCAGTGCACTCGTGTGTGAACACGTGAGTGGAGACTGACTGAGCCTCTCGTGCAGGCACTTCCCTCGCTCTGCCCCATCGTGGCCGTGTTTTCCCCCTATGACAGGTCTCCTCTCTAAGAAAAGATGCCCTTCTAGGTCCTCTCTTCAGTGTCTTCAAATGAGGGATGGGATTTATGTGAAGATGCCAGAAAAGGACACAAGAATGTAGTCCTTGATCAAAAACACGATTGGAATGACCAGTTCAGTCATGGCCTGTTGGCTGAGCTGCTGTAGCTTCCTTGTAAACACCATTTCACCAGTCTAACTGTGAGAAGAGGCAAGAATCCAGAACATTTTTCAAAGGAAACCTCTTGTAGCTTAGTGCAACATTTCTATCACAGACCTTTCCCTTTAACTTTCATAGAAAAGTTGTATTGTTAACCACCAAGTAGAGAATTTCTTTCCATCTCACAGGTAACTCAGTTACTCCAAAACTTACTTCAAAAACCTGTTGCACACAAAAATAGGGAAGAGTGATTCTATGAAACCCCTTTTTCTTCCTCTAATTTACTACTTGTTTTAAATGTATTCATTCAATCCCTAAAAAGTCACACAGAAAAGGGAAAATCCATGGGATTATTTACTTGGAACACTCCTACCTGAACTTTTCCAGGTGCCTTGTGTTACGCAGAGCTTGGAACAAGAATCACCAAGTCTGGAGGACATTATATCTACATTTTGGAGACACTAGGGCCTCTGCCAAGCTTCTTATTCCTGTGGGCAGAGTTTTTTGCTATCAGGTAAGAGATTTTGTTTGCCTTTTCCTGAATGCATTGACAATTCCAAAAACCAAAAGTTATGGTGCTGGGTGACAGTCCATGCAGTTTGTAAAAGAAAGAGTGGAAACAAGCTGAGCAATTTTTAAAGATTTTTCAATGATAAATGGAAGAAGGCATAATAAGTAAATAGTTACACATGTTTAATATGTTTTGTACTTAAAGAATATCTCTTTTCTCCCCTGGCAGTTGGTATCTCCCAAGAGCCATGGTATTTTTCAAAGGCTGACAACAGATGCCACATTTATTTCAGATTTTCTGTTTTCATTGTGAAACTTCTCTGGTTTCTCCAGATTCAGAAAGTGAAGACAACTTTCTGGCTTAGCCACAAGTTAAATAATTTAGAACATTTCAAACCACTTCTTTTTTTAACACTTAAAAGAAAGCCCTCACTTCCCAATAACCTGTGTCCTTCATGTAAGCTGAGATGAAGCAGGACATAGGAACCACACTGCATTGTTCAGTATGATTAATCTCAACTTTTGCTTTCAAGTTGGCAATTAATCTTTTTGCAGCATGTGGTTTTTAACCCACTTACTGAGAAAAAGCTCTGAAAAAGGCTCTGGAAATTCACCATCTGCATGGGTGAGCAGGATTGAGCCAGGTGGGGAAACTTGCCCCCCTTCCCAAGTTTTGTGCAGTTTTACGTCACACCATTTCTCAGCTGTCCTCAGACCGGTTTGTGCTCAGTTCCCTCCCCCACCCCACTCTAGGCCTGCCAACAGTGCTGTGGTTTCTTTGGCATTTGGACGGTACCTGCTGGAGCCATTTTTCGCCCCCTGTGCGGCTCCTGTCCCTGCAGTGAAGCTCGTGTCTCTCCTGGGGTACTGTAAGTACTGATGTTTATGGGACTGTCCATCCTGGAGCCCCTCTGCCCCAGACTGGGGGCACTGGAGGAGGGTTATCTTCTGAGATAACTCTGGGATCTGGGTCCTGTCTTACTTCCTTGGCTACCCAAAACTTTCTGACTCAAGGTGATGGGTTTGAGCCACTATATTCTCCAAGAAGGGGAATGGGCCTCCCCATTGGCCAGCTAGAGCCTTAGGTCAGGGGTATTTTGTCAGGTACAGGAGCAGAAACTCTTCATGTATAGTTGTGCAAATGCCACCTGGAGAGAAGGTGTAAGGCTCAAGGTTTTAGACTCCTTCCCTGGTGCATCTGGCCTGTGAAACTGTCCTACCTGCTGCAGGTTGGTGTGTGTTGGCACAGCGAATGCTGTGAAGTGGATCTGCTGAGGTGTCCCCGCGCTCTCACACCTTTCCCTCAGGCAGATGTGGATCACCTGGCAGGAACCAGACTCCTGGTTTCTTTCAGGAGCATAACTCAGCTCTCCCTTCAAATGCTGTACACTGGGTCACACCTCTAATGTTTTCTGACATCTCCCACCCTGAGCATCCTCTAAGGAATGAAGATGCAGTCTTGTCCTTGGCATCCCTAGAAAGGGATCCTCTGTGTGTCGAACGTGGGCTACAGCTGTAGCAGTGTGGTCTTCTCTCCAGACATGGTCCTCACCCTCAATTCCTGGAGCGTCACCTGGAGTGCCCGGCTGCAGACTGCTCTCTCCGTTGTCAAGCTCCTGGCCCTTGCTCTCATCATCGTGCCAGGGATGATGCTGCTGGCCCAGGGTAGGTGTTGCAGCTGCATGGCTGAGGGAGGGTGCTCAGTGTGCCCACCTGACATGGCTTTTATCAGTCCCAAGTGCAAGTGTGGTGCTCATTTAGCTGGCAGGAGCTTTCTCTGTCGGTGTGCTGGATGTGAGTTAGCTGGGAGCTGAGACCAGTGTAGTTGTCACTAAAGTACCTCATTGCACTGGGCTGATGCCCCTGGCTTGGTGGTGCTTTCTCCAAAACTGAGTGGGTCTCAGTGCCTGAGGCTGTGTGATCCTACCCAGGGTCAGACAGGCACCTTGCTCCGCAGACGATGTCTCTTTGGAGTCAGTGTTTCCAGTGCGGCTCAAAATCTTTCCAAGGCAGCACAGATCTGATGGACATTAGGGATGTGTGACAGCATCCCGTGGTGACCCGAGCCAGGCACAGCTGTGTAATGAGTTACCAGCCCTCAGCCGAACCCTGGTAATGGCATCTCTAACCTTTTGGTGGCTTATGCTAATGTTTTTTTCCTCCAAATCCAGATAGGCAGTAATTAAGTGAACTTACAATGGACTCCTGCAGGCTTGCATGCTCACATCCAGAGTGGGGGCTAAAAAGCCCTACCTATTATCTTCTGGGAACAATACAAGGGTATTGGCTTCAATCCAAACCTCCGTTTATGGAAAAACCCAAGGCATTCCCACTCAAGGGATGAAGCCTGCCCCCTCTTCATGCTATTAACTTCCTCTGCAGAGAAAACACCACAGCCAGTGGGCTCCATGTTCATGTTTCTTTCTGATGTCTGGTGTCGGCTCCTTTGAACATGCAAAGATCCCTTTGGGCTGGCAGTGCTTCTGAATTGAAGGACTGCCCTGCAGCTAGAAATTCTGAGCCATTATTGTTAGGAATGCCTTCAAATGACAATCTGGAGCCCTGGCACCAGTCCTCCAGTGGGGAGGATAAGTGCTGGTGACATCTGGAGGGAGGATTCACCAAGAGACCCCAGTATGACAGGTTGTATTTAATGTGACTCGCGAGGGACTGTAAATCACTCATTATTGCATTGCAGACAATAAATCTGTTTTATGCACCATCACTTATCAACCATCATTTTAGAACACAGAGAGTGTACCCCAACAGGCCCACTGCTGTATCTTGGGTTAGTTTTCTTCAAATCTATTTTCACTTTGACTTCATTTCTTTGCACTTAAAAATCAGTTTTGTGCTTTTAAATCAGTTTGCCTGATTCCCCTGTCTTGTTCTGCATTTTTTGTGGTTTCCCTTTTGTCCTTTACTCTGCCATTACCTTCTCCTTGGCTCAGGTTTATTTTAGAGACTCGCTGGGCCAGCATTTCAAACCCAAGTGCCTGAATCTTGTCACTGAACTTCTTGCAGAAGTACCTCCCATAGAAGTGGCCTTTGTGCTCCATGCCTTTCCTTGTGAAGCCCGACTACGCAAGCTTCACACCTCTTACTTTTAAAGAGACTTTAATATGGAAAACTGAATATATATGTGTAACCATACCTTGGGCTACCCAAATTTGCAAATGTTGAAAATGCAACTATTTTTGACTATGTTTAAATGAGAGACCATTAGGCATTTCTCTCTTCCTTAAGTTTTTTTTTTGGAGTTAGACAAAATCTCGACTTTGGGGGTTTTTTTGTTATGTTTTGTTCTCTTATTTCAAGCTCAGAACTTGTAGGAAAATTGGGGGAGTTGGAAAAACAGGATCTCTCTCTGAGCCACATCTACTTTTTAAATTTCATTTTCTTTGCGTTCTGTGTCCTTCTCCTGTGGGCAAGCAGCAGTGGCTGGCAAGGGCAGCAGGCAGGGAACCTACCTGGATGGGGGGGCTGGGCTGACAGCCCCTGCTCCTGTTCCCTCCTGCAGCCTGGTTCCCACGCTCTGGCCAGCGCAGGGCTGGGGTCAGCACTCCTGCAGTGGGAACAGGAGGGAGCACAGCGAGAGCCGAGTCTGCCGCCTCGCTGGCTGCGCTGCATCAAAGGGGAGTGTGTGTCCAGCTGTTTAGGGAGCTGAGCAGGGAAGATGGGGGCCAACTCAGAAAATTAATTTTGGGCCTTAGGAAAGGACAGGACTACGTGAGTCCTCTCATCGCCATGATCTCCTGTTCCCATAGCAGGCTCTGTTGGCAATAACCAGCTGTTGCTGTTGCCCTTCCTAAAGTGTTTCCCCTAGATGGATAGGGGACAGATTTCTTTTCTGTCACTGTGGGGAAGTAAACGTAGCAGCAACAGCACTGCAAACGAAAGCAATGAAATGAATCTGAATATCTGGCTCCAAGGAAGTCATAAACACTCTTCCCAGGTCTGGGCAAGAGGAACAAGGAACATTATCCCACAGGGAAGGAGGCCCAACTCTGACATTTCCCTGCTCCATGTCCATTGTTTATGTCCTCTGCAGGCCATACTGAAAACTTCCAGGACGCTTTTGACAGACAGTCACTGGTTTTGGATAAGCTTCCCCTGGCTTTTTACGCAGGCATGTTCGCATATTCAGGCTGGTAGGTGGAATGGGAGGAGGCTTCGTGGGCAGCAGGCAGGTGCCCTCAGCATGACTCAAACTGACTCCCTGTTTCTTTCCACCATGCAGGTTTCAGGCCAGCTTTGTGCGAGAAGAGTTGGTCAGACCTGAACGGTAAGGCTGGGAAGAAGTTGCCTTGGGTTACCAACTTCTGGGGCATCACGCTTTCGCTAATGCAGTATGGGAGGAATAAGTTTATGGGTTCACCTAACCAGTGCCAGTTACAGTCTGCAGTAATACTGGGCATAACAAGGGACAGCAGCTTGCTCTTTGTGTGTCTGTCTTCCCCTTTCTTGTAGAAATATCCCCCTGGCTGTCATCATCTCCGTGATCACGGTAATTGTGGGGTACATGCTTACCAACGTCTCCTATTACACAGTCCTGGGAACACAAGATGTTCTGGCTTCTCCTGCTGTGGCTGTGGTGAGTTGTTACCCCTACTCTTCTCTCTTCAGAGTGGTCAGCTTATGGTGTGTTCATGGCAAGACTTTTGGAGGTAGTTTTCCTATAAAATGCTTGGTTGCTTTACAATTTCTCTGGATTATTGGGCAACAGTAACTTCTTTTAGTCTTGCCTAAAAGATAATGAGAAATAACCTGCAGATGACAGTAGAGAAAGCAAGATTCATGAGTTATATATGACTCCTTCAGTGGAAGAAGTTTTCTTTCTTTTGAACCTGATGTCGTCTAGACATCACCACATGTTCCTAAAGTCAGGCTTGCTCTTCCTCCAGAGCTTTGTGCAGCGAGCCTTCAAAAGCCTGATCTCTGTGGTCCCTGTCCTTGTCGCACTGTCCTGCTTTGGAACAATGAATGGAGGAATCTTCACATTTTCAAGGTCACATTCCTATGAATTCATTATTCTTTTGTCTTACTGAGTCAGAGGGAAGCACTGACAACCTGTGCAGCTCTCCATCCACACAATAGCATTTTAGACACCTGTGTGGGAAAAACAAGGCTTTTGAGTCCAAGCTTGTCAGCTGCCAGATGGTCCCTATTGGCTAAGATTCTACCCTTTCTATTGGTGACCAGGCCTAGATTTTGCTATCTAGGTCTGGTCACAAACAAAGACTTTTATCTTCTTCTTCCCACCCTGCAGTTTAAATCCCCAGTTTAAAGAGAAATGTCAATGTTTCTGGTGAACTAGAAGTTTTGTTGATGTTGGCAGCTGCTCAGTCGAGACTGAGCCTTCTTTCACTGGCTTCACCCAGCTGTGCTGCTGTGGGGCACAGGGTCCCTCTGTTGTGAGGATCTCTGGCCAAAGCCAAACTCTCCCTTGAGGACTTTGCTTTGAGGTCAGTGAAATGTTATTGGGATGGGCTGTTCCCAAAGCAATAGTAGAGGTTCAACAAGTCTTGTTTTAGCAATAACAAAAGCTTTGTTCCATGTTAAAACTAACTTGCCAGCTTCACTGTCTACCAAACTCTGTGTCCTTACGGCAGCTTTGAGATTGGAGAGGAGGAGAGAATTCACATAAAAGTATGTTGTGCTGGTCCCAAGGAGCTGAGTGAACTCTCTGGAACAGGTTCTGCTTCACAGCTTTGACTGCAAAAGGAAAAATCAGTTGATATAAAAGGAATGTTTCATAGCATCAAAGCTAATGGGTTATTCAATCCACTACCCTGAAGCTGTCTATTAAATATAGGTGTGAAGAATCCTCCCTGTTAGGTCCTCTAGATAGTGGTTTTCTTTGAGGATGAGAAGTCTCTGCACAGCACAGAGGCTCTTCATGTCCCCTATCTCCTTTCTCTCCCCCATCCTGCCATCATTAACATAATCACTGCAGAAGTCCATATAAACATCGATGGGGCCTCCCTGGCTGCCTGCCAGCCACACACCCCTGCAAAGCCACAGAGACAGCAATAAAACCAGTTGTACACTCATGCCCCAGCTGCTCTGGGCCCTGCTCCAGCCCAGCTGATGCTCTGGCATGGTTTGCTTGTGGATATTAAATTTATAAAATTGGATGCAATTGCCTTCTCCCTAATTGCCCTTTCATGAATCAAAGGAGGCACGGAGGCAAAGAGCTCTCTGCTCTTATTTTATACCTGATCTTGTGTGTAGCTGAACTCTTGGCAGCATGACAAAATATATTTTCCAACAGCTGACCTGAGGATTGAAAATCCTCTCTTATTTGAGGAAATTTCACTTCATTTTTTTTCTGTATATTTTATATATATAATACAGGCGTTGAGACTGACAATTCCCTTTCATAACCTCAACAGTTTTGCTTATAAAGGACTGAAATTTGTGATCCCTTCAGTTCCTTTTCACTGAAAAGACTAACCCCTTTTCTGATGTGAGAGATTTTCTTGCTCCTGTTTTCAGCCTGAACTCATTCATGGTCACTTTTGTCTCTGCTAATGAGCCACCCAAGGGGCTGCTGCTAGCGGTCCTGATGGTGGGCTCTGCTCTGTGTTGAACTAACTGGTTCTGGGAGAGATATGGGACCTCAACATTGTTTTTTTCTTCCAAATGACCCCAAAGTGGAGCTCTGAGCAATCTGGTCTAGTGGTAGGTGTCCCTGCCCATGACAGTGGGGTTGAAACTAGATAATTTTTAAGGTTCCTTTCAACCCAAACCATTCTGTGATTCTCTGAAAGTGGAGCTAAAGGTGGAACCATGGCCTTGACTGGGAGAGCTGTGCTGGGAAGGGGGGTTGATGCCTTGTGGCCTCAGGCCACTTCAGTGACTGATCTCATTTCTAGTTTAGATGTAGGATGCTAACTCATAGGGCTCCCTGTCTTTTCCTAGGACTCTGTTTGTGGCTTCCAGAGAAGGCCAGTGGCCTCCTCTCTTCTCCATGATCCACATTCGAAGGCATACACCCCTTCCCGCTGTTATGTTAATGGTAAGGAGATCTGGCTGCGTGAACACACTCTGTTCTTGCAGTATTGGCTTCTCTGCAAAGACTGGACAAGCGGAGGAGTTTTAAAGGTTGTTGAGATGCTAATTTAGTCTTGAAAAATAAAGAAGGTGGGATATATGAAATGGCTGCAAAGTATTATGTTCCCTTTAGCCAGCAGTGGTATCTGAATGCCCTGAATACCTTGAAGTCCCTGCCTTATAACCTTGGACACCTTATTTAAAAGTACCATCCCTACCATCTGCCACAGTTGTTGCTTGATATTGTCCAATGAAAACACATCTGCCAGGCTTTGGCTATTTGGAAAACAAAAATTCCCAGGTGTGGTGGAAATACAGGTAATGAGCATTTGCAGAGATGGTCTCAACTCCAGGTTGTTTGATTTTTTTGTTTTGTTTGGTTTGGTTTATTTATTCATTTATTTTGTTTGTTTGTTTTTTAAGGCAGTGGGCCAGCTCCATTCTAACTGTGCTGCAGTACATCTTGCAGCTTGGCTGACTTGCTGGAAACTTAGCAAGTGTCTCTGTAGGCAGCCTATGTGCTGGTAGGCTTTTGGATCATGAATGTTTCGACTGCCCTGCCTTGGCTATAAGGCATCAAAGATGCTGCTGATCTTGAAAGGATTGCTCCTTTCTGTACCACAACACAAAAGTGTGTTTAGGCCTCTTGCCTTCAGTCTGTGACACTGTTTGTAAAGCTCTCTGACCTCTGAAATGTTGGGGCTGTGAAGCAGCTGCCTGGGGCTGCAGGGGGGCTGGAGGAGGTGACCCATATTACCCTTTCTACTCCGAGGACTGTAGCAAGGCTTTAATGGCTGTATTTCATCTTCACAATGCTCAGTTTCCTTTGGTCACTGCCATGGTGTGTGTTGGAGATATCTACCATCTAATGAACTTCTTCAGCTTTTCCCGATGGCTCTTCATAGGATTAGCCACCCTTGGGCTCGTTGTCCATCGCCACCGTCACCCAGAGCTGCACAGTCCATTCAAGGTAAGGCACATGGCAAGCTGGAATGTGCAGGCTTGTCAATTCTTTCTTTGGTTTGCTAGTAATTAGAGCATTACATGGTCATAACTACATTTAGGCTCTAAGGGGTGTCAATCCCCGATGCTCAGTAAAGGCATGTGGGGGAATCCTGAAGTTGGTTGACGTGTCCAAACAGCCAAATGTGGTAAATCCTATAAAACCAGTTCTATGTGGTGTCACCAGCCACATCTGTTAGAAGACCACTTGCTCCAGGGGACAGTTTCAGGCTGGGAACTTGGAAATGTACAGAAAGCAGTTCCCACACTCATCTCTCATGGTCTACAAGGAGGGACCCTTGCCTGGATGTTATTTCAGAGGTACATAAGTCTCAGGTCTCGCTGAAAAGAAGGAGGGTGTCAGGCTTGGGGAAAAAAGAGAGCCAGAGGTGTCTTGGGAGCAAACCTGACTTGAAGGGAATCATCTGCTGGCAGAGAAATATTGTCTAGTATAAAGCACTGGGCCCCTCTGGTGGCCCTTCTTAAGCTGCTGGGTGCTGAGATCCTCCTCGTGTCAGCTGGAGTTGGTGCTGGAGCAGCTTTCTTGGGCTTGGGGCACCTTTTCTGCTGCTGGATAATGTGCAGAAGGCATTTGGCCGGGGTGGTGCTCGAGGCGGGCACAGTTGGTTCCTCACTCTGGTCGTGCCTTCAGCCAGCTCCTGGGGAGGAGATGAGACCTCAAAGGCCACTGGCACTGGGCAAGAACCTTGGGGGACAGAAACACTTCCTGCGGCTCCCAAGGTTCCTCCCAGATCTACGCACATCCTAATGCAAAGTTTGGGGTAATTTTTCTTCTTGGTCTTTGCTGTAGACAGCATGTTTAGCAGAGACTTGGAATCTTCCCAGTTTGCTGTACTCGTGTACAACTCCAGAGCCGGACTTTAAATAAGTTTTTGCTTTTTCTTTCAAACGAAGCTTCTCAGGGGAGCCTTATTAGTGGGTGGCACTGCTGATGGTTCCATCCTCCAGCTGCCGAGATTTTGCCCCGTTTCGTTTCAGGCAGAGATACAGAATTTTAGCGGCTCCCAAATCCTGGTTAAGCGAGGGAGGGAAATACTGGCCTTTTAGTCAGTGTGGTTGATTTCCTCCCCCTCCTCTCCCTGGTTCTGCCACCCCTTGCAGCCCGCAGCCCGGCTCTGCGGGAGGAGATGCTGCGCGCAGGTGGCGCGGGCAGCTGCTGCGCTCTAGTGGCCGGACACAGGCGGGCTCCTGCGCCGGCCTGGGGAGAGCAAAACGGGACACCCCTACGACTCTGCTGCTGCTTGTATTCCCTACAGCATTTTGAGTCAAAACCGGTGAGCAAACACCGCTAGGGAGCAGGGAGAAGTCCTCTCACACACCTCGCAAGCAGATGTGCAGCATGTAGGAGAGGCTCGCAGGAGATGCTCTGGGTGGAAAGATAGCTAGAGCACCGAAATATGGTGGCTGGATGACTGCCATATCTAGAGCAACTGATCGCTTCCAGCTTGGCATGGTGAGCATCCAAAATAGGATCCTTATTACTGGAAAAGAGATTGTCACCCTAGGTGAGACCAGCAGCCCCTTGATTCCATCAGCCATGGCGAGGAGTTGCTTGACTGAGTTTGGACAAGAGACAGAGGGTGTTCCACACTTTTATTATTTGTTGCAGTCTTCTGATTTACTCTCCAAATAGCCCAGATGAATTGGCTCATCCAACAGGATATGGTTGAAGCGCTGAGTGCTGCTTTGATCTTTCATCAGGGTGTCGCTGTTCTTGGTGCAGGTACTAAGGAGATAGGGAGTCTGGTTTATCCTGTGTCAGTCGCTATAAGTCTCAGGCAGGCAAGCTGGAGGCAGGTCAAATTGAGTCAGAAGTTTTATAACTAAAGAACAGTTTGATTCAAAGTGTCACTTCTATTTTTGGCTTCAGATTTTCCACCAGCAGTTGCCTTAGGTGACAAGTAGGTATGTGTGCATGTACGGGAGCAGGGCAATCCCAGAGCAGTGGGGGACAGGTTACTTCTCTGCTTGCTTGGTTACCAGTTGCATTTGAAATTTATGTTGTGACGCACATGAATATAGGAGGCATGCACCTCACAGGGTACACTGGGCTCTGAAGCTGATATGATTGTTCACAATCTGATTGTGCAGAAACACTGTGCAGGACAGATACATGTTTCTTCTCATCTTCTTTAGCTGGAGAAGTGAATACAGTGTGTGCTGGCATGTTTGGAGGCTGATTTGCTACAGCCATCAGTTTTGTCTGACAGTCTTCTGTGCTCTTTTCCCCAGGTTCCCTTGTTTGTTCCCGTCTCTTTTACCATCATCTGCCTCTTCACTGTGGCAATGTCTTTCTACTCAGACCCTGTGAGCATTAGCATTGGATGCACCATGGTTTTAAGTGGTTTTCCAGTCTACTACCTCATAATTCACAGGCAAATGTCAGACCGTTGCCGTAATGTCTTTTGTAAGTATGCATTTCACTTTCAGTATAGTGAACCTAAACACGCTCGGGGTGGGGGGCGATGCTGGTTTGTTCCTAGGGCTCATCTCTAATGCAAATTGCTCCATGACCAACAGACCTCAAGAAAACTTCAAGACCCCTGGCACCCCTTCAATGGCGCTCCCAAGGCACAGCCTCCACAGCCAAATTTGTTTGAACAAAGACAGGGCTGAGGTCTGCCAGGAGCGGGAACTGAGAGGGTCGCTTTTGCACCCAAGCCATGGCTCCTACAAAACTTTATCATATCTTTGAGATCACCAGCTCTGGGTCAAATTTGTCTGAGACTGAGCAACAAGAGCAAAAATTGGGGTGGAGAGATTGATAGGTGGACACTGTAATGCTTTGTTGTTAGCAAACATAAATGCTCAAAGGCTGGAGATAGAACTGATAGGAGAAGACGGTGCTGCCTGATGTCTGTCTGCTTGGTGAGGAGGCCAGAGTGGTTAGGGCACAGATGTGGCCACGTAAATGAAATACATCTCTGTTCCATGCAGTGTCTAGTACAGATTTCCTTTGCATGTAGCTCTGGTTTTCAGTCATATCTCAGGATTTCCTCTGGACTAAGCTTCCTTCCTTTTTTTTCCACCCTTTCAGATTATCTTACACACAAACTACAGTTACTGCTGGAAGTTGTCCAACAAGAAATCAAGACTTACTGAGAAAACCATCAGAACTCACAGGAGACAATAAAATCTACTTAGTCCATTTCTGACACCTTTGATCCTTCCAAAAGCAGGCCATACTTTTATTCTTTCAGTCACTGCAAATGAGGATGAAGCTGAGCCAAAACCTTGCTGCAAGTGTTCCTAAGCTTGCCAATTGGGATTGGGATGCACGTGTCACATCTGCTTCTGCCCTTTTCTCTTCAGAGGAGCAGACTAGCTCTCTGAAATGAGCTTGCTTTGCCTACAGAGTGTCTTTGAAACCAAGATCCTAATTTTGCAGCCTAGCCCGGTTCTGAGCAGAATTTTGTATGTACACAGTATTTTATTTTCCTAACTTGGCAAATGGAGGAAGGGAGCATGTTGCAATACTTAGAATCCAATACATGGAAACCATATGCAAGTTTTAAACTGAAGTGCTATAGTAGCCATGCTGTGGACAAGTATTATAAAGGGAAAAGGGGTAGGGAGAACAAATTAGAAATGTGGCATAATTGGAAAGGAGGAGGCAGGGGGATAAAATTTTATTCACCAGAAAGTAAAGATTAAGGTTAATAATATGACGTTTTAAAACCATTTGAAATCCAAATATTAACAATATGAGGCCAGAATGTTTTGCTTTGATTATTCTATAAGCAGAATAACTTTGTTTTAGCTTTGAAATAATCTTTCAACTTTGAATTTTATTTTACTGAAATTACATTTAAAAATGTACAGACACATTAAACAAAATCAGCTAAATATTAACTGGAATATGACAGAATAGATCCTGATCCCTCCCTCAGCTTCCCACTCCCACTGCTCACCAGCGAAGTTGAAAATTCAAGCTTTGACCCAAATCTTGGCCAAAATCCAGTGAAATACAATTTCTCCTTTCGTTAGATGAGACCACTGATAAGACCTGGGCAGTTTCCTGAATCAGTGCATTGTTTAGTGCTACGAGAAGACATGAACAACTTCATATCAGAGCTTCAACTTTAAATCTGCAGGCAAATGACTTGCTGATTCAATACATAAAAGCTCATTTGAACTAATGGCACAAGAAAGGTTTCCGTTACTGGGTTACTTTGGTTTACATTATTAATGTGGCAACATTATGTCCAGATAAAACAGCAATTAGCTATTTCCAATCATGTAACTGTGTTTTCCTAAAAGATAGGAAGTAGCATGCTAAGACTGCTCTGATGCATGCTGGAGAGCTGAATAGCAGAACATGGAGCATTTTTAATCTTTTGTATCTCGCATTTATGTACTTAAAATAAAAACCAAGTGCCATTTACAAATCCAATGTAATCTACTGAAACTTGTAAAAATTTGGAACTAAATAAGTTAGGGTTTCTGTTGTGGGTTTTTGTTTTGTTTGGTTTTTTTTTCCCCCCCAAAGCAATTGAGAGTTATTATTCTTGTTACAACTGCTTCCTGTTCCTGTGCTGAATTAAGCTGGGACAGCAGCAGTGTGGTTGTAGGGCTCATTTCCCCACTTCCCCCTCCTCCAATTTAATTTACAAGCTGCTGGACATGGTCCAACAGGAAATCCAGTCTTACTGAGAAAACCACCAAAATCTACAGGAGAAGGTACTGGCTTTAAATGATAGTGTGGTTTCAAATGAGATTTAGAAACATTTCCAGGAACCCATACAAGAGTTGGTCCTTCCTCAAGCTGGGCTTTGCTGAAGCTGAACCTCTTGGCACACCCTCTCACAGCACCCAATGGCCAGGACCTGGTGTGGGTGGCCGGGGAACCAACCTGCAGAAGACCTTTCAAAACCAGGTGAGCCCCATCACCCCAACATTTCCTGAGGCCACCTGCTTAAGTACTGGTTTGGGGGATTTTCCACACCTTGAGGTAGTAGCATGAGGTGCTGCCAGCCTGGTCCCATGCTGCAAGACTCCTGTGAGCACAGTGTGCCTGTGCTGTAGCAGCAGTACTTCCACATCAAACCTTGGAGCAATCTGAAACTGCAACAGAGCTGCTGTGTGTCTGCAGACAGGCCCTTAGGAAGGGTGAAATGTCCCTTGTTTGTCCATGTCCTCTGAAGAGAAAAAGTGAACAAGAATTGAAATTCCTGGAAGGAAACTAAGGAACCTTACCTGGTGGACCATGGTTTCCTTATACAGGATAAATCATTTGACATATGCAGGGAAACCACAGTTGGGTGCCTTTGCTTACTGTGCAGGAATATTATCTTGCAAGGCTGTATATATGATGTCTGCTCCAAGACCTGTCAGATACTGGAAATACAGACAGATATAGTACCGTGGTTGCAATGACAGTGAGAAATCAGAGGTTCAAGAGAAATCAGAGGTTCAACAGCTCCACGGATGACATTGCAATTAAAAGGAAAAAAAAAAAAAGATATGTTCAGCAGGTATCAGTTTACAGTGACTTTAAGTTTCCACTTTGTGGAGAGTTGTTTGCTTTTAGAGAGGACAGTATACTGCTCCCAGCAAAGCTATGTAAGCATTTTCTGCCAAGTCAGAATGTTTTTTCTAGAGCTGTCTCATGCATACTGAGGCTCTTAGCTTCAGTTCAGAAGAGTATTTTACTAGAGAATTCACATAAGCAAAAATGAAGCTGTGGGACCTGATCCTATAAATTTCATCGGTTAAAGAGAAATGTAAGAGTTCTGCTGCTGTGGAGATGAAACACAGATACTACATAGCAGGTCAAAAGCCAGACAAGACAGGCCAGATACAGAAGAAAGAAAGTTCAACTTCACAGTCACATTTATGGCTTTTTTTTTTTTTTTAATACTATGTCTATGAAATGCACTCAGAGGGCACCCTTTCCAGAAACTCAGAGATTTATGTGTTTCAGCTGCTACTGACTTGGTGTGACTGAATCATCATGAAATAAAAATGTTCTGGGTAATTCAACTGAATGCAATTTGTGTATCAAACAAAAAAAAAAAATTAAAGCAATGTTTGCATCTGAAGAAGTTTGCGTAGTTAAGACTACCTTGACCTATTGTTAAGCTTTATGCTTCAGAGCTCTGCTGGGAATCACTGTCAGCCTTTTAGACTGAAAGGCTGGAGGTTAGACTGGAAAGCTCCTAACCCTTCTCTGATTTCCATGGGCAAGCTTCAAAGTACAGGAATGCAAACACCTGGGGCTGTGCAGAGCTCAGAGGGCTGGCCAAGCCTGCCTCACAGGGCTCTGTGTTTGGCACGCACTGGTTTGTGTGGCTCTGTGGGACACTGAACACTGCAAACCCCCTAGGTACTGCCATAACCAACCCAGGGAGAGCCTGCTGAGCGATGCACCGCTTTCTGCATTGGGATTTGGGCTTCACTTCGGAAGGCAGTGCCAGGTTTTGGCTTTCAGAGAATGATGCCCAGCAGAAGCTACTACTTGCAGAAAAGGAGAAGGTCCCGAATATCCCCAGCCAATAGAAGGCTGGGAAGAATCAGCTTAAGGTAAGTGCTGGTGTGCGATGATGGGAACCCAGCAGTAGGAATAAACTATGCTGCTTTGTAATGACGCTGATTTTGCAGATGTATCTGCCAAAAGCCTCGGCTGTGCCTGGCCGGGCCGCTCATGGCTGGCAGACGCGCATGCGTCTGTCACAATAACCAGAAGGAAATATTACTCAGCTCCCTTTCCCTAAGGGTCTGTGGCGGGGAGGCATCGGGGCTGTCCCACGGACAGAGGCTTCGACTGAGACAGCGAGGTACAGATCTGCTGCTGGGAGTTCACAAGGAGTTAACACAGGCCAGTTGTAGTTTGTTTTCGAAGGTCTCGCTGCACTGGGGCACCTTTCCCATGCAGAGCAGGGGTTCAGCAGGCACATCCAATGTGTCGGGCACAAGGCTGATGCCCCCAGCTCCCCAGGGTGGTAACTGGGCAGCCCGCAGGCTTGTGCCAGGGAGGTGGCATGTGCCAGGCTCTGACAGCTTTCCAAGCATGCTGCTGAGCAGGGAGGGTCAGGGACACGGGAAGCTGGGATTTCATGGCTTGGCTTTAAGGTCTGTTAGAGGCATACCTGCTTGCAGTTAGTCATGCTGTAAATCGTGCTTGTATCTTCATTAATTCATCTTTGCTTCTTGTGTGAGTGAAAAGGCAGCATGAGGTTGCTTTTTATGTTTGAAATTTTCTCTGTATCAGGTTATTCCTGTAGAAATATAAAAAGCAAATTAACAGTTGCACAAGACACGATCGCAAAATCTTCAGCAAAAAAGTGATGGACAATACCTGCCTTGTCAGCAAAGTATTTCTGTCTGCTTTTTAAGTGTTTCACGTCTGTTTATTTCTAGTTGTGGTCAGTTGGTGAGTGGAAAATTTCTGCAAGGAGCAAAAAGTGGAAAGTGAAAGTAGAGCACAGCTGGACATTTTTGAAAGCTCATGTGATTAGGGCAGACTGGGAGCCCTTGGCCTTGTCAGGGAAGAGGGCAGGGGTTAGCTTTTGTAGGGTCATGGACCAATTTAAGGCCCTGGTGACCATCCTGATCGGTGACAGTGGTTAGCATCTGTAGGGTCATAGGCCAGTCTAAGGTCCTGATGACAGTCATGGTTGGTGATGGGACACACCTCAGCATCTGGAGAGAGCAGTCCCAGAAATCCACTGCCAGAGGATAATGGGTTACACAAAAAGGGACAAAGAGACCCAAATGGCTTCCTGAAAGTCCTCAGCAAAATGAGGAGACTTCCCAGCAACAGACTGATAGGATTAACAAAGAATGGAGTGTTATGGAAATAGCATAGCCTTTCTTCGCAACATCCTAGGTGAACACAGGGAGCCCACCCTCAGGCCTATGTCATCTATCACCCCAAAAATTATTATTGACTATAGTCACTCAAACTGCCTAATTAAAAAAAAGTATAAAAAGGGATCAGACAGGAGCAAAATTGGGGAGAAGTTCCATCATCTCTGCAGGGTAACTAATGAACTGCCCAGTCGTCTCCCACTCCTTTGGACACTGTAGGGGTGAGAAACCATTTACCTTGCTTTTCTTTACCTTGACCTTACCTTATGCCCTGTAGATTACTGTTTTTCACCTTTACCCTACAGATACCTTATTTACTAATTGTACTTTGCTACTAATTTTACCTTGCCCTTCACCTGGTAACTTACTGGGTATATATGCTACTTTATATTCTTTTTTTTTTGGTTGTTTTTTTGGTTGTTTGGTTTTTGTTGTTTTTTTTTGTTGTGTTCATGGATTACTTCAAAGTGTATGGTTCCTTATCTTAGTGAGTTAAAATGTGTGGTAGTGGGAAGTGGCTCTATTCTTTCTTTTTTTAGCTTTGTGTTAATGAGTGTGTTTAGATTTTGTTCTAGTCTTTGAAGATTTGTCTGTTGTGAGTGGGAGGTTGTTTGAGTTTTGTATTGAGGCTTAGGTAGCTGTGCTGTTTTGTAGAGTGTGCTTCTGGTTTTTGGGTTTTTGTTTATTAGTTAAGTGCAATTGTGCAATTAAACATTACCAACGACAATGAGAACCCTACAGAAGCTTGCCACATATTTGTATTAATATAAGTTATTTTGTGAACTGCTAGAGTTAGTCCAGTTTGTTTCTTGTGCTGGCAGCCTCATAACTTGTAGGAGAACTTTACAGAGAAGGTCCTCCCTTGCTATTAAGTGCCATTCCCATATCAGGGTCTCAAAAGTCCTGTCGGTCACAGGGAATCTGTCTAGTGAAGGGTCTCTTGAGGTGAGACACAGACAGAGTCTTTTGGGCTTTAGAAGGCTTTGATATTCTGGGGACACTGATAGCCAATTAAAAAAAATTAATACAGGTGGGACAAGAAATCTTTGCATTTCTGCCCCTTTTCATGTGACAGCATCCATTTATGGAGTGGTGACAGAAGAGGCAGGGAGGCAGCAGTGGAGGACAGCTGCTTGGAAATATCATCCCACCCCACTTGCCTGCTTTGCTCTCCCATTCCCCTCAAATCCCACACTTCAAACCCAAAACTTCAAATTCTTCAGCCAGTCCCAGTACTAGCACAGTGCTGTGCAGAGCGGTGAAAAGGGACAGCCACATAAAAAAAAAAAATTCTCCTGGGAATGCTGGATCTCTTGAATCTCCTGCAATGGTTGAGAAGAAGAACTTGGAGCACTCTTTCAGGAACAGGCCTGGCTGCTGTTGCTGCGTGCAAAGAGTGACCGTGGTCTCAAGGCAGGGCTGGAACAAGTGACATCTGCAAAGGAGACTCAAGTCTTTCCTTGCTCTTTGTTCGGACAGTCCAGGGGCTGCCAAGCCTTTGTTGTGTGGACTTTTGCACTGTAAACAGTTCTGTGAGGGAGCTCCTCCTATAACCATTTCCTCTCATTGGCCTGCTCCAAATACCCATGATCCCTGCCAAAGCATGAAGGACGTCAGAGCCGGATACATGATCATTTCCAGTTTCTGTTTCCGTATCATGTTCAAATTCTTCAAGCAGCTCACAGTAGCTCTGCCACAGACCCTTGCAAGCTCCACAGCTGGCAGGTGGGCAGCTCTTGGCTATGGGTATGTGATCCACGATAGTTAATGTTGTAGGGACAGCAAAGTGGTGAGATGCTTTAAAAAAGCGTCATCTGGGTCCAAGACTGGGAGATTGAATGGAGGCTGAAGCACAGCAGCAAGCAAAGTAAAATCCTCTGAACTGGAATTATTGGTGGCTACCTGTTTCAGCTTCTTCTCTTTGTAGGTGCTGTGTCTCTAGGGAAGAGCACAGAGCAGAGGCTTTTCTGGTAAGTAATGATATCCCTCCCTCCAAGGAATTTGACCCTGGCTGGCTGTCAGACACCCACCCAGTTGCTCTCTCACTCCCCATCCTCAACAGGGCAGGAGAGAGAAATAAGATGCAAAGGTTCACGAGTTGAGATAAAGACAAGAAGATCACTGGGCAACACAGACTTGACTTATGGAAAGTTAATTTATTACCAATTAAAATGGATTTGGATGGTGAGAAAAAGAAAATTAGAACGCCCTTTCCCCTCTCCATGTCTTCCCAGGTTCAACTTCAGTCCTTCATTCCTGACTTTTCTACCTCCCCCTGCCCCTCACTCCCCTGCCACCTGCCCACCCCTTCCCCAAGCAACATAATAGGGAAAGGAAATGGCTGTTGTCCTCAGTCTGTAAGAGTTGCCCTCTGCCCCTCCATCATCCTCACAAATTTCCCATGCTCCGGCATGGTTCATTTCCCATGGGCTGCATTCCTTCAGGATAAGCCTGCTCTGGCAAAGGTTCCTCTCCATGGGCTGCAACTTCCCTGAGGGCCTGTCCACATGCTGCAGCATGGGGTTCTCCATGGGCTGCAGTGTGGATATCTGTTCCTCCGTGGGCTGCAGTGGGACAGCCTGCTTCACCATGGCCCTCTCTAAGGGCTGCAAGGGAATCTCTGCTCCAGCACCTGGAGCACCTCCTCCGCTCCTTCCGCACTGACCTGGGAGTCTACTGCTTCTCTCACATTTTTCCTTATTTCTCACTGCTCAGTTTCTTTCTCAGAGATGCCACCAGCTTGACTGATGAGCTTATCTGTGTCCTGCAATGGGTCTGATGAGCTGGCTGTTATCTGGCTTGGGGCACCCCAAGGGCTCTACTCACAGAGGCCACCCTTTCAGCCCACTGCTGCCAGCTTGTGGCACCTGCACCTGGTACAGTGCCTGTGAGCAGCAGCTTTCTTTTCCTGAACATCGAAGGAGGAATGATGCTATCAGTGGCTTCTGAAACCACCGTGACTTCTGCAGCTGATCACACACTGCTCAGAAGACAAATCTTATTCCTGTTAGCCAGGTGGCATTACTGGCCTTCATGTAACAAACTGAGTTTATTGTGTCGAGTATGTTTTCTTACAATGTAAATTTTAGAAAGATATATTTTAGAGAAAAACATGTCCAACCCATAGAGGTCAGGGTTGTTTCTGTGGTGCTTACCATGCTGCATAAATGTATAAACATCACTTCTTTGGTTCTGGGGCAAACCTGCACTTCCCAGCTGGAGGGGGTCCCCTTTTTTGAGAAGTGTTTAGATTTCTGATCAGACCAAGGATATTGCACACCTTGACATCTATGGGAAAGACCCCTACTTTAATCTGCATTTCTCTTCTGATGTAGGGCCGAGCAAGCAGCCAAGCACTGGTCAGCTCTTCTGCACCTGTGTTATCTCTGCATTCATCTGTCTGCTCCTGAAATGGAGCATGCCTGGTATTGGCTTGATGATTCTGAGCAGTGGATTGAATATGGGAAAGAGGTGAGATCCATCTACTGTTGATGCCAAAAGCTTCTATTAAGCACTCTTTGGAGAGTTATATAGGGCACGTTGTTCTGCAGCTGCTATGCACCTCTGGGTGCCCTTGCAGTGCTGCTCTGAGGGCTGGGTGGAATTGTCTTATTAATTGTCCCTCAAAGCAGGACTGGAACTCTGTGAAAGCTTTCAAAGGACTGGCTTGAAAGCATGTGCATTTTCCAGAGCTGACAGACATCTTTTGAGTGAAGCTGACCACACAGGCTGAAGGCTGCTTTGTTGCTGTTGTTACAAGCAGCTGTTCTCTGTGGGGTACCCCTCTGTTGCTGAAGAACAAAATGCTTGAAGCCTTAGAGACTTACTTCAAAAGAGCATCCCATGGGAGGGGCCTGGGGACACACTGGTATTTCCACACAGTGACACCTAAACCAAAGGGTGGTTTCTAACAGATGAAATGTCATTGTTCGTTGTTCTTTCTACAGCATCCAGATCACTGCTCTGCCAACATAACATCTGCATTTCTGGAGAATGAATATCTAGCTGACAAGAAAGCTGTTATTTATTTCTCAGCTGGTTCTCAGCAGTATAAACTAAACTTTGCAGGTGAAGTGTCTCCTTGTTTTAAGTCCATTACACAGTGCCACTGGCTCAAAGGTATCCTCATTCATGCAGAGCTTTCACTCTATGCCTGAATCTCTTTCCTCCTACGAATTTTCTACAAGAAGAATTTGAGCAATATCTACTTTTCTCTGTAGTTTTGAGATGCCCTGCTTGAGCTTCTGCACTTGAGCATCTATAGTCAAAAAAGCATCTCTGGCAATATCGTATATTCCCAAGAAGAGCTAAGAGTAAATGCTCCATGGCACCTGGCTTATGCATTTTGGTTTATACAACTAATGAGGAGGAATGAGAAACCAGAAAAAAACCAGCAAACCCAAACAACCGAAAAGTCAAGTGGTGAAGAAGTGAGACCATGGTGGATACCTTGCAAGCTAATTATGGGAAGAAAGTGCATGGAGTGCTGCAAAGGAAAATTTAGGGCTGGTTGCACAGAGAGAGAAATGGGGGAATGAGAAGTGCTTTTCTGTTTCTAATTCATTTACCCATCTTAAAACTCCTGTTAGCTTTCCAAACTTTAAATCTGTTTCCTGGCATGAGTCAAGAGTGGTGTTTAAAGGAGGAAACAATGGATAATCAGGCATGTCACACAGCATGTGCTCTGTGATATTTTTACAGGACAAGAAGCGAGGGCAAACTTTCCTCTTAGCACCACGTAACAACCCCTTGCTGCCAGAAAAGCCAGCTTTATGGCCCCCATCGTATTGAAAACTTCCCAAGTCTGCCATCAGACGCAGTTTTATCTGGCTGGCAGCCTGGATGCAATACATGTGCAGGTGTAGTTGGTGACTGGTTGCCCTCAAGTTTCACAACCTGTGCTAGCAGGTGGTTGACCTTGCTGATCTCCAAGTAGGAGCAGCACAAGTGAGAATGGTTATCAAGTCTGGACTGGGGTGGGTGGGATAGAGAGAGCATCACAATGCAATATTCAGAGCTACCTCCTCTTTTATTTTCACTTAATATATGAGTGTGTCCCTGAACAAAGAATTATCTAATTATTGAGTTATTGTGTTTTTCTTTGAAGACATGGTCCAAACAAATTTGGTCTTTAAAACACGAAGAAATGTTATTCGACTGCCAAAACATCTGTTGCCTGAAGGTGGACAAGACAGAAGGTAATATTCATTACTTAACAGTGTCTCTAAAGGACAGCACCTTTATGCTAAGAAGTTCCTCCTACCTGTCTAAAACACAATTTTAGGTTTCTTAAATTCATTTTTAGATACCTTTTGCTGACTGGTTTAATGGTAAATTTTGCGGCAACAGTATTTGTAAATTATGCAACACTTTTGTGAAGCACTCTGGAGGGATGTTTGGTGGCAGTGTCTGGCAGCTGTGACAGACCACTAGAGTGGATTTGTTCTCTCTGTGAGAGGCAAGGCCACACAGGGATGACACAACTGTGCCAGGAATTTTTATTCCTTGATTTATGCCCCAACACTAGTAAAAAAACTGTTGCAGAGATTAGGAGCAAGGGACTGCCAATCCCAAGAGCTGTGAAGCATATGGATGCCATCCCCTGGAAAGCTGAGGATAAATTAAAACACAGATTCAGCCAAAACCCTCTAGATGAAGTGAATTAGGGGCACTTACTTGAGATGCTCTAGCTTATGGCTTTTTTTGACAGAAGTTCATCTTAAGAGAATTTGAGCACGTCTGCTGTAAATGTTACTTGTGCTATAGATTTATTTTAAAAAGAGCCATCTTTGCTTCAGAAACTCACCAGCACACAGTGCATGTGAAACCAAGGGTTGAATATAAAGCCTGGTTCAACCAAAGGTGGGTTAATATGAAAAGCAAACAAACCTTAGATCCTGAGTGGATGCTGATGCCCCTATTGCATGGATTAAAATCTGTGTGCCTGGAGACCAGAGTGCTGGAAATTTTTGAGCACTGACTGGTGCGGTAATGCTGTTCATCCACAGCCTTCTGGATGGCTTGGTCCTGGGGATGGGTACCACTGGCCACCCATCTGACCAGTGAATCAGAGTAGCCACAGGGAGGGAGAGGTCTCATGCCCGTTTCCTTGAGGTTTAGGCAGCATGTGTGGAGGGCTAGCTGGAGCAGTCGGATAAACCACCCAGCTAGGAATGTGTTACTTCTCATTTGAGGCTCACATTACCGGTGCCTTGACTGGCCAAGGGATGCATTAATGCCATTAGGATGTGTGTGAAAATCTATACTTGAGAAAAGCATAATGGTTACAAGAAAAATAAAGCAAAAATAAAAATCCAGGGGTACCCAAAGGCTGCTGTAGAACCTGTGGTTGGATTCTCCAGAAGGGGGATTTGGTTAGGAGTATCATCAGCTGACTTGCTCATTTTTCTTTTCTGCAGCCAAAACATGACTCTATCACGTTCTGTCTATCCTCCACAATGGGACCAATCTGCACTACCTGATATCGGGTTCAAGGTAGATCTTTCCAGCTCTCCAATGGGTAGGGTGAACTGTGTCCTGTACTGGTTTTTCAGAGAACATGGCTCAAGGCAGCCCCAGCGCCCCCAATGCCCCCCAATCCCTCCAAGTGTCCCCAATGGAGATGTTCCCAGATTTTAAACATGTCTTGTAAAATATGCAACTCTGACCTGAAGCAAGACTGACAGTTTCACATTCAGAATAGACGTGTTTCCTGGGAAGATCTCTGAGAACCCCTGTGATACCACGTAGGATAAGAAAGGCCCTTTTGGCCTTTATTGGTCTGACCTGTCCTTTGCACTCTCCCAAATCACCTCGTTCTCTGATAAACTGGAGGAACTGTATCTTAAGAGGATATTGTAGTATTTCCCTGTCGATTTGAGGCAAAATGTTATTTGCTGTGGTAAAACTACAGCTTAGCCCTGTAAGGAAGGAGACAGGGTGTCAGATTAATGTGAAACTTTCCACTCTTCTCCAGCCTAAATATTGCTGTACATTTAAACTTGAGGTTACTCTGAACTAAAAATAATCTAGATGCAGAGGTGTGTCCACTGAAGGAAGCTCACATGAGATTACACTGATTTCCCTCAATCAGTGCCTGTGCTTCCACATGGGGAGGGATGGTGAAGGTGGGGAGAGGATGGTTAACAGGAAAAACAGAAGGAGCTCGTGATTTGTATGTAGATGTGAGGAGGTTGATGAGTCCTTTGGAAGGACTGGGAGTTTTTACTGTTGGTAATACCTTATTTTTGCTGTTTAAAAAAAATTTTCAGTTGATTCAGCTCAGCTATGACTCCCATGAATATGGAAAAATCAAGAGGCTGTTTGAAAAGACGATGAAAGACTACTGCATCAACCAACTTCAGAGGATCCAGAACCCAACACTTTGNCCCCCCCCATTATCCTTATGGTATCAGAAGATTGGTATTTCCTGATCTTTCAGTGCAGTTGTAGCCACAAAGAGCAGGGGTTCTGTGGGGCTCTGGTGTCAGCAGCTGGTCTTAGACACTCAGCCTACCTGTGTGCTGGCCCCTGAGTCCTCTCATCTCCACTTATGATTTATATAGACACATACACATGCAAATGGGTCTCTGTAGATTTCATTGGGTCTTCAGTGATTGGCCTGGACCTCCCAATCCCTCTTGTAAGCAAGCTCAGACCTTCTGGTCTCTTCAGCATCTGGCCTAGACATATGACTGCTCCAAAACCTGGCTCCCCTCCTTGCTGGCTGTCCAGCTTACCCTGGCAGGTGATCACACACCGGCACACACACCCTCACTCTCTGCAGTTGCGGGGGCTGTGGACATCTGGCTCCTGTGACCCAAGGTCCTACTCTAGTTGCTGCACCCAGACCCTAATACATGTGCATGCATAGAGACTGAAGACTCCATCACCAAGGTAAGAGTTAGAAGATGGAGTTTAATGAGAAGATAGGGTGGACTGTACTTGATCAGGCACTGGATGTGGCCAGACCAGCCTACTAACCAGGCAGTGGCCTGTTTTCACCCAGCCAACCCTTTTTACTCCATTATCCATCTATTTTCTTGTTTGTCCTTCTCAGACTATCCTGATCTCACCCTTCTCCCACCTACAGTTCCTCTGTTAAACATCCCATTATAAGTCTTGTGTGATCCCTGAATGCTCTTCCCATCTGTCCCATAACAAGTGCCATACTCTCATGGGCAGTACCTTCTTTGAGTCTGTGAACTGCTCTGGACCCTTTCCATTGCTCACAGTGTCAGGTGTTCCCCTGATTCTGGGGCTGAGGCTCCCCTGGGGCAGCCCTGAAAGTGGACTGGGGCTCCTTTCTCTGTGATCAGGTTATTGGGGTTGCCTGTGCGTTCTTTTGTGGGTGTAAAAATGAGCCTTTTATCACATAACCTAACAGGGTGTGTGTCTGATACTTGCTACTGAAGTGCTATTCAAAAAGTAAATTATTTTTCTTCATCATAACTTAGCTCTGGTATTTCAAGTTTATTCCTTTAGTTTTAGTTTCTTCCACATAGGAATTTAAAAAAAAGGGGAGACTTTTTTTTTTTTGTGTGATATAGAAAAGACAGAGATTATACAATCTTCACCGTGGCATCATACAGCTCAGTTTTATAATCATATTTATGTATTCAGGATTTATATAACATGGGAACTGACCAATTTCCAGTCAGGAGATGTTTGTCTCTTTACTCTCTCATGTGGTATGAAGTTGTGGGTGACACAGTCCATAGTGATGCTGAGAACTTTTTGTTTTGCTGGCAGGAGCCAACTGTGCAGCAGGGTACCAACAGAAGTGCAAAGCAGGCAGTAACCCCACTGAGAGTGGTTTGTGTCACTGTTCCTCCATGACCCAAAAGTAGGAGGAGTTGAGTTGGGAAGTTATCCTCATTTGAACCAGGATAACAAGTAATTCTTTTTCTTTTTGGTCTCTAGGCAAAAAGAGAAGATGAAGAAGCTCAATAAATTGAAAGGGGTGGATGAGCGGCTCCTGTTCCATGGGACAAATCCATCCCACGTGTCTGCCATCTGTGAACAGAATTTTGACTGGAGGCTCTGTGGGACTCATGGGACAATGTATGGAAAAGGTACAAGTGCAGAAGTTATGGGTGTAGGAGCTGCAGCAGCACGGGCTGTAGACCCCAGCCAGGCTGGTAAATGGGTGTGATGTCACTGCCTGTCCCTGACCCCTGAACCCCTGCCATTAGGGCACTCTCCCCTGTGTGCATCTGCATTGCTGCATTCCCATTCCAGAGGGACTAAAATCACCTCTCTTTGCCTCAGGTACCTGCTGTTCAGCAAAGTTCTTGGACAGGTGGGACTGGGAGGTTGATGGCAAAATGCTTTAGAATAAACCAATGTGTGTTGCCATCCTGGCAAGAATTTGCGTAGGGCAACCTGGAGCTGTCGAATCTCTGGCTGCCGAAGTGCTGATAGCAGATTTTTGTTCCTTGGCTGATGTGTTGTCTTACCTGTGGCTTCTTCTGGTCCCTAGGAAGCTACTTTGCCCGAGATGCCAGCTATTCTCACGAGTACTGTTCCGCTCGTGGTGGTCGCTACAGCATGTTTGTAGCTCAGGTTCTTGTTGGAGACTTTGTTCAGGGAAACTCTGAATACTGTCGCCCTCCACCCAGAGCCAGCAATTCAAACAGACTTTATGACAGCTGCGTGGATGACCCAAGAGACCCTTCCATCTTTGTCATCTTTGAAAAGCAACAAATTTACCCTGCCTATATCTTGGAGTACAGCGTTGAGGCCCAGTGTGTGGTCCTGTAACGAATGGTGGAATCTCCTTTGAATTCATTCTGAATAAATTACTCTTTAGTAAATTTTTTTTAAATCTTTGTTCAATTTTAATAGTAGCTTTGGAACACTTTGTAATGTGGTGAACAAATGGTGGTTTTGGGAGGATAGTTTTTTGGCAGGGGCTATTCTTTTGCCAGCAGAAAATGCTAAACTTTAGCACTCACCATACCTCTGGCTTGGAAGAGGGATGTATCTCTCTTGCATACCCTGATGCAGTGACACCCACTGCTGCTGAAAGTAGCACCACTGAGTGTACAATTAACTAGTATGATCACTTAGGGTTGATTCCTGCCTGTGATGGTACCGATGTGACAAAGGGAGACTGGGCAAGGAACGTGGAAGAAGGAAAAGTGAAAGTACCTATGTCATGGTGCACAAAAGAGGAATCATGGCCTGTGTTTGAAGTAAATGGCAAGAAGTTCCTGCATCCTGGAGGTTTTGGAATTAATGCTGGCAAAGAACTTTGCTTTGTTTCCTGGTCACGTTGCTGACATCTCTTCTCACCTTGCTCTGCTATGTCAAGTCTGACTGTCTCTGTGACACCCTGTCCTTCCTCTGTCCCCACTGGGTTTAGAACAAGAAAAGCAGGGATATTGCAGCTGCTGAAGTTGAATCCCCACCATGCCATGACACCAACAGTGAGAAGGTCTGTGGTGAGCTTAATAATGGCACACAGCAGTGTCCCACCAGGGCTGCAAAGAGATGAGACGAAGGGACTGAGGGTGGTTGCTGGCACGACCACCTCCTTTCCACCCTGCAGGCTGAAGCTGGTGATGGCTTTGTATTGCACTGCTGTTGCCTGGCTCTTCTCCCGATGATTGAGAAGTGCCCCAGTGAGGTGTGCTCCTACCGGGGTGAATGGTGGGAAAGCTGGGATGATGGTCATAGTACTTGAAACTTGGTGGATGGTGAGATAACATTTGGGATGATCAATAGCACGGAAACAAAAATTTATGGTTTATTTTAAAACAGTCGATGTATAAGCTGTCATAATTCAGCAAAGTGGTCACAAGTGGCACAGTTGTGCATGCCATATGTGGAAAGAACCAAGAAGAGGGTTGTGTGTAAGATCTCATCATCTTTCCTAAAGCCTGATATCTTCAGGCACAATCAGTGCCCTTAGAAAATGTCAGGAAGACAGCATCTACAAGGAGACTCTGAACTGCCCTAATTCCTGCACTTCCATGTCCCACTGCTGTTGCAGGACTCTAAAGGTTGTTCTTTTGCAAATTAGTGATCTAATCTTGTCACGCACAGGTAAGCAGAGAACTTTCCATGCAGTCAGGAGGTAAAAATGAAAGTCACTTAAAGAGACCTTTTCCTGAATATATAGGTTTTATTAAAAAAAAAAAAAAACAAACCAAGAAAAGCACATAGCAGCAAGTTAGCTGCCACACACTTTTCTCAGTAAGGAAAGTGCTGTACTTTTTGTGAACAGTTAATTGTTCTCCTGTACTATCAATACGACCACATTGGAATACCACAGTGATTTTATAGAGCTGTTTGCCATGGATTTGTCAGTTGTCCTAGACCTGAATCCTGTGCCTTGCACAAACATGAGTCTGAGCGTTATTTGTACAAACAATAACAGAAAACCTGTTTTAAGGTGATAATTTTTTAACTAGGTGGGATTACATAGAGATGATCTTTGGTTTACAGATTTGCTGCCTGGCTGTTGCACCCAGGGGGTGCTGTGCATGGGCAGCTTTCACCCTGCAATTGTCCTTTCCTTGCTGCCTCCAAGCTGCAGGCTTGACGGGATGGGAAGGGATTGAATAATGACCATTTTCAGCTGCCACCTTGCCTTGGTCCTCGCAACATTTCATTGTTTTTCTCCATGGCTTCATCAGATTATGGGGGGTTGCATGTACGGCCTTTGGGCAGGACAGGGCAAGGAGATGGAGGGTTTGGGCAGAGTTTTGCTATTAGAGTAAATGCCCTGTGGAATGATGCCCTTGTACAAACTAACTTCCCCCATTCTTTATGACAGAAGAAACCATCCAACCTGTGGGAGAAAGTGGTTTTCAGCAAGATGAGCTTCAGAATATGATTGCCAAACTTGTTGGGGGCAGGAGAAGGTAAGAGAGAACCTGCTGAGGAGCAGGCTAGCCACTGAAAAAGAAGAGACCAGGCAGAGAACAGAGGACATGCAAACATGCACAGTTTGGAAGAAAATGAGATTTTCCAGTAAGTCAAAACTATTTCTGACTACAGTGAGAGTTTCTTTCAGCCTCCAGCTGCCTCCAGAATTAGGTGCTGGGTGTTATATTGAGAAGGTCAGGCAGGGTCTGATGTGAGCAGCTGTAACAGTGTGCTGTCCTGGGGGACTGCTGTGGGCTCTGCAGGTGCTGGAGTACCGGATCTGACATGGAAACTCTCCTTGAGGAGTCCACGCTCTTTCATAATCACTCTGCAACTCTCCCTTTGTGTCACTACCCAAAGGAGCACTCCTGCCTGCAGTGACATGGGGAGTGGATGGGGAGGAGCAGATGCAAGGCATTCACCTGCTTTAAAACTGACCTAGACAAAACCCCCACAAAACCTGAACCCAAAATAAGATGTTTAGTATGAGTGTTTTCCAGTTCTCCTTGTGTTAACACAAATAAAGAGTTCAGGTGAGCTGCAGCATGAATTTTGAATATCATTAGATAGTATTGAACCTCTAGCTCTAGCAGATTTGGGAATCTAGACCTAAAATATTTGGGAATATTTCAGTCAGTGAGGCACTGAAAGCAGATACTGCTAGTAAAAGTGTAAAGCAACTTTATCTGTGAATACTTCTTCATGGGAGTTTTGTTCAGTATTATAGATTTGCTAAAACTTCCCAGCCTGAACCTCCTGCTACCTCTGGAGTGCCTGGGTGCCTGAGCAGAAAATATTTCTCAGCAACATTTCAGATGAGAAATGCTTGCAAACCATCATCAACATACGGAATAGTTGGCAGGCACTAAGTGCAGATCTGTGGACTTTTTTTGCTGAAAAGAATTGAAGATCTCCCTATCCTGTAGAGAAAGGGTTAAATGATTTCTGACTCAGATAGGTGGCACTGAGAGTCAGCAAGACAGTGGTGGAAAGAGTCTGGCTTGAGGAATGTCATGAGTAGCCAAACTGATTTCTGTGGGGTTTGATGCTTTCCCTGCCAGCCAGACTGGCACTGGATGGGCAGGTGTTGGGGTGGGCTTGTCCTGCAGCAGAAGACTCTCTTTGTGATCTCCTGGAGAGGCAGCTGCGGGCACTGGCAGCTTTTCCAGTAATTCCTTTAGCAATTGCTTTTCAGGAACCAGCAACAATTCAGAAGGATCAATCACATTTTGTACCCTTATAAATAATGCATTTCTCGTACTTAGATGTGTACTGTCTTTGTCTCTGCCTGCAAGGCTGTTATCTCAAGTGATCTTTTCATCATAATGTATTTCTAATCGATTTTCTTGTGGTGCTCTTAGGGCTTCACAGCATCCTTAGCTTTAACACAGCTGGTTACATACTCATGCAACTAGGCTTTCCAGTAAGTAACACCTCAGCAAGTATTTGGGCTTTCTTTTAATTTACTGGTGCCTAGTTTGACTTTTCAGCATTTGTAAGAAACCTTTTTAACAATTTCAAGAGAATTTATTACAGGATGATTAAACTGCAGAATCCTAATGCTTGATTGAACATGCTGAATGACATGTTATTTTCCAAAACACTTAAACTTTTAAAAATCAACCTGAGCCCCATAACCTGGCACACCACTGTATGGGTGCCAGGTGAAGAAAACATAGATATTGTTCTTGGCATGGCATGCTCAGCAATCACATTATTTAACAAGGCTCTTTTCTAGATCGAGGAAATAATGATCCCAAATCACTGTGTAGCTGTGGTGATGATGGAGACTGAGGGTTTGGGGAAGAGAAGGGGTCTTTACAGGCCTGCAGGGGACAGATCTGTAGGAACCAGATTTTTATGTCTCAGGGAACAGCTTTTTCTATTTGTTTCTCTTCTTTTGCAGTCCTGTTTCTTTTGATGAGGCCTGTTGTCTGGCATGTTGAGTGCTAGGTGTTATTTCCCAGAGCAACTCAAACTGTCTTTACAGGGTTACTTTTACATCTAGTTTACAAAGGGGAGCAATAGGGAAGGCTGACCTGGTTCTTATCCATCTGTTCTTAATAAGCTTACATTTTCCTTCCAGATGGTTTACAGCAATGTCAGAGGGCCCATTAATTGGTGTGCCAGTGCTCAACTTATAAATAATTGGGAAGTGTCTACGCACAATATCCCCACCACTGGAGGAAGCTCTGTCATTACCTGTCCCCAAAGGGAAGCTTTATTTCAGTTTGTGTCTTCTGAATAATTTGTCTTTGTCTGTATCTTCAGCTTCGATCTCCTTAATTATTTTTTTTTCAACGTGGTTTTCTCTTTACTAAGTCCAAAGGAAATGTTGGAAGTCCCACTGGTCTCTGCTTTAACACTTTGCACATGCTTTCACTCTTGGTTCTTGCAATTTCTGTCTGCATTTTGCTGATATCCCCATGCACCTTCCAGTTTGTTTTTATTTTGAAAATTCCTGCAGGTTTATTTACGATTACTTTTTACTATGCTCTGCAGCATCCATCTCAAGCTGTGATCTATTCTTCTGTCCTGAAGGCCAGCTGACCTTCATTTTGTCTCTCAGCTCAAGCAGGTTCTTCTAAAAGTCTTTTTCTGTATCCTTTTTCCTCCTTTATCCTCATAAAATCTGACCTCATTTTAACAATTATGCAACACTTACCCTCACATAACTTATTTGACTAAAAATCCTCACATTTATCATAATGTCTCAAAAAAACTCAACCCTGTCCCGTTTTCTTTTGGTTTATGGTGTTTTTGGTTTGTTGGGTTTTTTTGGCTTATTTGCGTTTTTTGGGTTTTTTTGACTGAGCTAGTCAAATTCCTTACTAACAGAATGCCCTCTCTACATTTCTTTATTCAGAGATGTGATTAGTTTCACTGCATAAAACTGTAGGCTGCTAACTAAGCCTAAACTTTGTGACAGTGCTACCAAAAATATATTTTTCCCATCAGGGCCTCCTCCAGCTGCTGCTATTTCTGTACAGTCTGAGTAACTCCATGATGTGTCCTGCTCACCGGCTTTTCTTCTCCTTCACAGAATAACTTTTGCATTGGTTTTCTTTTTTTTTGCCTCTCAACTTTTAGTTCTACTTGCTTCTGTTAACATATGGCACCTAGGCAATTTTCTGAGCTGAAACATAATTAATAAGGGTCATAAGTAATGCAAAAGCTTCATTACATAGCTGGGAAGACGATTTGCAGGACTCCTGTCTATCTATATGCTATCAACTGACATAAAAATTAACATAATCCTCCAGCGACTGTGAATTCAAGATCGCTGTGGAAGTTGTTGTTCACCAAGGGAACAGCTCCTTGCAGTGAGCAACACAAGGGACGTGGACTTGGTAGGCAGCTGATCCACTTCCACATCTGCAAAAGTTTTCTAGTGCAACCCAGGAAAATTCAGAAGTATTGACTTCTACAGGTGAAACATAGATAACAGCCAAATAATACTATTGTTATCTAACCAGGGTCAGACGTCTGCTCGGTGCATGTTCCGTGGGCACACTCAGAGGGCAGAAAGTTGCATGCCTGGGTCTGAGCACAGGCAAAAAGAAAATCCAAACCTTTTAGGACTTGTTTTCTTCCCTGACAATTTGGAAACCGGACAACTTTCTGGGCTGTGAAAAGATGACAACAGTCCAGGAATTCCTGCAGAGTTTGGGTTTCCCTGTCAAGACTACTGTTAAGCAACCTGCCAGAAGCTGGTATTTTTCTTCTTCCTCCCTCTCCATGTGCTGGCCTCGCTTTGGGACTGCCATTTATTTTGCTCCTTGCATGTCTTTTGCCTTGCCTCAGTGTCTCACCAGGGTGTATGTGCATTTTGATGTATTCAGCAGCCTCTCATAATTTTACTTACATCACTTAGGACTGTGAGAGGTTGAGGTCTGAAATGTTTGTTTTCTTAACCAAACCAGAACCTTTCAAAATTTATATATATATAAATGCTGTGTGTGCGTCTGTGAGAAGAGTGCTCTTTTCTTTTGGAAATCCTAACAACTTGCAGCAGAAGACAGTGTCAGAAAGCTATCCCACGTGCTGATGAGGACCATTTTGAGAGCTGTGGTGATGTTTTCCAATTGTACATGGAAGGGCTGAGGAGAAGGCAGCAAGCATCACAGACTGCAGAGATGGGTGGGACTCCGCGGATACACCACCCCACCAGTTCTCAACCGTGCATGCTCTGATGAGGAGAGAGCAGTGTCCAGCAAACAGCTTCTGGTGGGAGGTAGTGTTTGGCTGGGGTGCACTAGGAAGCTCCAAGTCATGGGCAATTCCCCCTGGTTAGCAAATGAAATGCTGTTCTGCATGTCCTTTAAGCCAAAACTTTTTCTTTTTTTTTTTATGATGGATAATTCAGCTCCTTTTTCTAGTCTCCAAACCACTCTGCTGCTGCTTTGACCTCTACACAGGCAGAGAAGGCAATTCAGGCTGACCAGAAAGGCACTCTTCAGCTTCAAGCAGGTTCTTGGCAGTATGAGATCCACAGAGATTGTGAAATATCTGTTTGTTTGATGTCTAATGCAGGTGGGATGTGACTGGCGCTGCAATGCAGCATGTCCTGGGACAAGGCTTGCAGGCAGGGACACAAGAGGGGTGAGAAGCACCTCGTGGATTTGAGGCAGTCTGTGCTACAGCAGCATGGAGGGGATGGTGGGAACGAGGGGATTCTCCACTGAGCAGGCACAAGGACAAATGCAAGTGTTGGTGCAAGGAAGGACCCGGACCCAGCCCGAGCCCAGGTAGAGGGAGTGGTGAGGGGTGGGAGCTGCGGGTGGATTTAGGAGACCCCTGAGCGTGGCTGCAGGACTCACACTGCACCAGGTCTCTTATTCTTTCAGCCTGGGTATCTCCAGTAAAACAAAAAGTCCTTCTTGGATGGGGGCAAAGTCAGGTGACGATCTGTTCTTCAGCTGTCAGTCAGGTCTTCAGACATGTGTTCAGAGTCACGGAGATTGACACTGAAAATGGAAATGGCACAGGACAGAAGGGGAAAACACACTAAGGGTACCCCAAAGAGAAGGCAGCCCGGTCCCTGTCCCTAGGTGGCGGTGCCCACCCGGCCCTGGGAGCCTGCCGGGAGCCGGGAGGAGCCAGCCCAGCTCCGGACCCCTGGGGCTGGTGGGAGGGGATGGTGGGAGAGCCGCGGGGGTCGCGGTGCCCGTGGGGCTGAGCGGAGCTGGGGGCACGGCTCACACCCAGCACGGGCCGTCAGCAGCCGCAGGATCTGCTGGGTCCTGTTCTTCACGGGGGTCTGCACCACAGCCCGGTCAGTGCCCCCTCCCCAAGAAGTCACGGTCTGGTGGAGGCTGCTGAGCGCTACGTGCGGGTCAGCGCAGGGCGGGACGCACCGCATGCAGAGCTGGAGGGGGATGTAAGAGGCAGAGCACATCGAAGGGCTGCTGGGTTCCTGCAAATGGTTTTGGGATTGCCAGTCACTCCCTTCCTGCTCTTTTTACCCCAAAGTGTAGGAAAGATTAGCATACGAGGACAAGAGGCACATCAGAGCCCATCCCCATCACTGGATGACAGAGGTGCCCAAACAAAATTACAGGCTCAAGGCAGACTTGTAGGAATGTTTTCCCAAGGTGCTTTTCCTGCCTCCAGTATTTTTTGGGGATTTCCTGCATCAGAGTTGCTATCTATATATGTAATAACCTTGGATGCATTCTTCTTTCAGTAATTATTCTATCACTTTTTACTTCTATATAAACTTTCATATTCCACAATATCTTGTGGCAAATATTCTTGCAGCTGAACGGCATATTTTTTGAGGGATGCTCTCCTTTGTCTTACTTTGAACTTAGCGCTTGCTAGCTTTGTTTAATAAAAGGGATGCAAACATTTTCCCAGTGCTTTCTTCATCACCTAGCATGTTTTTGTTGTGTTTTTGCTGATTTTCCACAATACCCCAGGAAACTCAGCTCTGAAAAGATTCTGCCTTTACAGATGACTTGGAAATATGTTGAAAACTCATTTTAATTTGGAAGTTCTGTGTGTGTTAGAAGAGTTCACTTTCTGCAAACTTCTGCTGAAAAACAAATTCCAGAAAACCACCTGCTTTTTCCCCCAAAGCCCCTGGGAGCCATTGCCATCTATAAGCTCACTTGGAAGTAATTCCAGAGCCTGAAATCACACCTCCTTCTTCTGGGGAGACTCTATTCCACACACTGTAGGGCTGTCAGGGGAGACTGAAGGACTTAGGGAGCAGGAAGGGTGGCACTGAGCAAGAGTGGTGAAGGAAGGTGACACTCACAAGTACTCAGACTACACTGAGGCCACCAGGAGTCCTTGGGGGGGGACAAACAGAGAAGAAATGGACATGAGAGAGCCCCTCCAACCTGTCATGGTGCAGGGACTGGCAAAGGGCATGTAGTGATAGGACAAGGGGTGATGGCTTTAAACTGAGAGTAGGTTTAAGTTAGGTATTAGGAAGAAATTCTTTACTGGTGAGGTTGGCAAGGCACTGGAACAGGTTGTCCAGAGAAACTGTGGATGCCTCATCCCTGGAAGTGTTAAAGGCCATATTGAACAGATCTTTGAGCAGTCTGGTCTAGTGGAAGGTGTCTCTGCCCTTGGCAGGTTGTTGAAATTAAAGGATCTTTAAGGTGCCTTCCAACCCAAGACATTCTGTGATTTCTTGATTCCATGAAAGACATCAGAGAGACCCTGATGTAGCTCAGAGATGAGTTTATGATCTGACAGGCTTAATTCACTGGCTTTTCCCCATAACTTGCATAGATGCTAAATCCAACCTGTCTGTGACACCACTGTGGCCCAAAACCAATTGCTAACAAATATGTCTCTCCCTTGTCCAGAACAAGGTGCTGCCCCTATAACTTCTGCAGATGTGGAGCTGTGGTTTCAAATTCATCTGTGCACTTTTGAATTTCAAGTTGGTTCACAGAAATATGAGATAGATTTCAAAGGTAAAAAAGTTGTGCACTTACCTCTAGACATACTTACAGAGGAACTAACCATCATGCAGCTTCTTTTGCAACATGCCATTGAAAATCCTTTTCTGTTTGAATGTGAAAGCAATGAGGGAATATTTCATGAAGTACAAGCAGCCTGCCAACACAGAAAGAAGGGGAAAGGAAAGGAAGTGAAATATAAAATAAAATGTAAGCAGTTTTTGCAAACTAATCAAAACTGGTAGCTCTGGTCTGAATAGAGACGTTTTAAAGTAGTATCTCTGTCTCTTTGATATTGCGGTATGCTGAGCTAAGGTTGTAAATATGGGAACCTTCATTATGTATTTATAATTAGGAAATCAAGGGCTGAAGTAAGGATAAAAGTATGTTGAAGGGAATGAGAGTGACTAAGTCATCATACATATGATGTCCCTCTTGCGCACACACAGTGTAGATGGTAGTTAGTTGTGTGCACTGTAATTTGACTTTTTATAGGAATTCAGTTTACCCTGGTACACAGTGAGCATGACATGCTGGTGACTCTGCTTTTCCTTGGGTGTCTGTGCCATGCAGCTAGGCCTTTTCCAAGCAGGGAAAAAAACCACCCCCCCACAAACTGCTGTGATCACTGCCTTGGGGGGGTGGGATAGGAATAGGGAAGAAAAAAGGGTGTAATAGCTTAAACCAACTGTGGACTATATTTAAGTTTCTATGGTATGTATAGATCCTGTGTAGAGCTTAAAAAGAAATGGTGTGCAGTGATGGTTGCTCATGATAAATCATATTTGAAGGAGGATGTAAGCTGTGGAAGACAACCCTGATTAAAATATTAAAAAGAGTGTATGTCATGCCTAAAGGAGGTGGTGTGCGTCACTTCTTATGTCTGCAGCTGGAAAGAGTGTGGCTTCTGGTGGCTTTCCTCAGCAGCTGGAAAAAGAGAGAAGTTTGTTCAAGGTGTCTGCAGGGCAAGTGAGCTGTAAACAGACCAGGGATGCAGTGCTCTGACAGTGCCCAAGCACTACCTTGGTTGTTCCTTCTGGGTTTTATCTTCTCATACCCCTGCTCCATTACTGTGCTCTGGTGAGTGTGTGGAGTTCTTATCCTTATGTCTTCCCCAGCAATAATGCTGAGCCTGAGTCATCCAACAAAATCCAGGCACATCACTGCATGGGAGCTGGTGAATCTGGCATTCACCGGAGAGGCTGCCAGGCTCCTGAGGCCTCTGCAGGCAGCAGACTGGGCTTCCCCAGCCTCTGAAGCATCATGCTCCGCTGAGCTGCTGTCTGATGGGCAGAGCCAGCTGCCAGGTTGTGGGGAGAGGCAGGAATTATCCTGAACATCTCTGGTAATCAGCAAAGAAACAGTGAGAGCACCTGGGATGGGGATTGAAACACAAAGCACTCTGTCACATCAGTGAAAAATAAAAAAAAGATGCAATACAAGACAGAGTCTAGATCCCTGGAGAAGGACTATACATTTCAGAGAGGCCTGTTTTTGTGAGCGATGACACCACTATCAATGGATCAAAATGTTTGCTGTGTATCACCACTTGGAGCGACGCATAGTTAAAAAGATGTCCACAAACCTCCCCAAAAGTTTCACAGTCAGTGCGTGTTTGTGAGTGTTTTTCCTGTGCTATTATCACAGGTTCCAAGAGCAGACAATCTCTTCTTTCACCGCCACAAGAGAAACTGGTGCTGGTTGGAAGCCGGGTCAGCAACTGTCAAAGGCTCAGTGACTTTGGAGACAGATTCTATGTGAAGGGAAGAAAACGAAGCTGGGATAATCAGCTCCTCAGTCAGTCACTACAGCATGAAAAGACTGCACAGATCCCTCCTTACTGACGGCAAAATGCCTGAGGCAGAAACAGCAGGGAGCAGAGGAGGGGCTGGATGTAGGAGCAGCACGAGCACTGTGTTGCACAACGACATCTGCTCTCCTGGGCAGCATTCCCAGAGAGCAAAAGCCTCCTTTCTCATTCATAGTGCATTTGTCTTCTCTTTCAAAAAGTGGTCCAGAGACATCTGAATCCTCAAACTGTGATAATCTGCAGAATTTCTAGTGCTGCAATGAGTAGCAGTAGGAAACACAAGGAAAGGTATGGGATGTTATGCTCATTATTTTCCTGATTGTGCAAAATAATGTCTGTTTATTGAGTCCTCTCCTGCTTCAGAATGACTCATTTATCTGCTGATGTAGACTTGGTGCAGGTAGGCTGGGCGGTGGGTTTGACAGTGTTGACAGGCTGTCACTGTGGCAGGCGTGCTGGAAGGGGAGTGCACTGAGGAGAGATCCTCATGGCCTGGAGACTGCCAGGGCAGCTTCCCACTTTGTGCTGAAGTTACATGGCTGGGGGTGGTCAGACAAGTCTGATGGAGATGGAAAAACTCCACCATAATGGAGTTTCTAGGGTTGTGTTTTATATTCTTCCATTAAGTCTGATACTGGTGACGAGGTGGAACAGGTCCAACTGAGGCACGCATAGCCATAGAGCCTGGGGAAAACATAATTTTGGTTTGCCACACAGCCAGCTGGTGACCTGGGAAAATCAGGGAATCAGGCTGACATCCTGTTTTTTGGATGGTGTAGGCTGGAGCAGGAAGGAAAGTGGGACTGGAAAAGCAAAGACGTCAGTTAGGGGAAATTTTTGTAGTGTCATTGGAACAGGGATGGGTAGAGTCTTATAGCAGTCAAGAGAAGTAAAAGAGAAGAAAATGAATGTTCTGGTGGGAGCAAAAGGCAGATGTTAATAATCTGACATGGTTTGGTGAACTTTTCCTTCTCTGATTCTTCTCCCAGTGAGTTGACTTGCATGGTCCTGCCATGCAATTCAGGAAGAGAATAGTTTTAATCATTTCTTATGGTCTCAACAGTCATCGTGTGAACAATTTGTGCCGTGATATTTTCTATTATTTTTGGTAGCATACTGCCAGAAGAGGTCAGTGTGGCCTGGTGGTGGTAAGGAGAGGTAATGCAGGGATCATGCTTGTAGTGCTGTTGGTACTTACTTTAGACAGGTCTAGGATATGATATTATTAGGCATGTTTATAAGTATGTAGCCAAGGAAGGAAGGAAGAGCTAAAACTTCGCTGAAAGCAGAGAATCACTGTTATGTACATGGGCATTTCTCTACTTGTAGCCTGCATTAGTAAGAGAGAACAATTTATACAGAATATAAGGACAGAAGTTTTTCTGAGCCAGTCCCTGAAATAAGACCAGGAGACTCTCTCATGGAAATCCCTTGAGTCTGTTAACCTTTGTCAAACTTGTTTCAAACAGTCAATCACATGCTGTTCACGTGCATCGTTTCCTTCGGACTGGGGCCGTTCAGCACTGCCTGAAACAGGATATGAGGTAAATATCTGCTCACACCTGCTCACTGCTTTGGGAAAAGTTGTAGTCTGTAACAGCTTGCATCAAGTAAATCTAAAATACATGCGTGAGTCCAAGAACTGATTTTGTTAGCTTGCAAATGTGTCACTCCAAAATTTACAGCTACAAGGGAGACAAGGATGGTTGTGCAGAAGAGCTTTGTAGGGGTCACAGTTGTGTCCATTTACACCATGGCACTGTATATCTAAATGGCCAGTGCACAGAAGTGTTGGTTTATCCATCGTGCTTTTGGTTTGACCTAAATGACAGCTGATGATCTGATCTGGAGGTAGAGCCTCTGCTCATTATTCACAGGACTGTTTCTCCTTTAAAACTCTGTCACGCTCTGGAATTTCAAATCAAAGCATGACCATCATCTCATTTAGTACTGCTATAATAAGGTTTAGGTCCTGTATGTTTTTGAAACATCAGGCAGCATGATTATAAATAAAGTTGCTTTGATGACTCACTACAGTAACACCAGGGCTTGTCTATAAAGATGAGTCAGAGCACAAGAAAGATAAGTGTGCACTTGATATAGAAAAACAATTTCACCTTCTCTTTTCCAGCTGAACACCTGTTCTGAACTCCCAGTGGCTTTGCACAGCTTTGCTTCAGCTTGTTTAGGACCGCAGGTCTCTCTGGGCAGAAGAAACGAGCTCCGCAGAGCGCAATAGCTCCTTTCTATTACAGACAAGCACTCAGAGCAGCAGTTTAGAGCACACAGGGACAGGAGAGAGAGAGAGGAAAGGAGCACGAACAAGGCAGAGAGTGCTCTGAAAAATCCCAGAGCGTGATTGCACCGGCAGTGGGTGTTGGCTAGGTCCTCTGGGAGTGACCACGGAGGTGTGACCGAAAGTGCTGTAACACATTGGTCTGTGTTGCGTTAACATTTTTCCAGCTAGTAGCAAATACAGGGAAATTGAAAACCTACTTCAGCAGACAGTAAAGGATTACAGAATCCTCAGGCTTTGGAAGACTCGGAGCCTGACGCTTTGGCAACTTTTTGGCAACAAACAGTTGTTTGCGTCCACTTTACGTCGTTCCCCCGGTGGCAGCGAAGCCATTCAGATAATGGCTAGGCCTCCATCCTGTTCTCGCAGCGTGTGGGTGGTTCCCCCTTGGCACAAGGCGAACCCTCTTCCTCAGAGCCCCATATCCCAGGCACATTCCTTGGGAGCGGACAGCTCTGATTCTCTGATTTATGATGGAGAAATAACCAAACCCAAAAATGGGAGGGGAGAGGACAAAAAGGTTGGGACCCTGTGGAATTAGACCTGGGTTTATAGAAAATCTATGTTTTAATTAGGAAAACCATGCAGTTGAAAGATTTTGATTATACTGATGGATTTTATAAAACTGGGGCTAATATTCAGGGTGCATTCGAATTTTGTTTTGTCAGCCTGGCTTTGCATAAGCCATTTTTAAAACTATCAGATTCTATGACCTTTTTAAAGAAAAAACCAGCAAACCCAGGCATTATAAGTTCAAGCTGTACATACCCTCCCTGTTGGTAGAACAACATGATTTGGGGAAATGTTTTCTTTGCTGTTTGACTTCTTGCAACTGCAATGTTCTCATTCAAAATGGAGAAGGCCAGAGTTTTGTTGTTTTTTTTTTTCCATGAAATCTGAGAGGTTGATTAACCACAGCTGGAGGAGTGGACGGACTGTTTCCCCAGGATATGGGAGACTTACATTTAATCCTATAGTTAAAAGCTCCCTGTTTTGGGTGCCTACTCCTATCATTTCACAAATGGAGAACAGAATAAGGTCACTTGGGCTCAAGGGTAGTAACCAGAGATGGAGTCCAGCTCTGAAGTTTTCCAAGGAAAAAACAGCACCAAAACTGAATGTTCCTTGGAGGAAAAAAAACCAAAAAAAGCAAACAAGTGGTTCCAGTTGGCATGAGCATTTTCTACAAATTCAGAAAAAAACCCATTCAGTCAAAACTCTGGTGGATTGGCTCTCTGTTTTGTAGGTGTGATGTGCAGTTTTACACATTTTCTTGTGTCAAACTTGGTCGTGAGTGAACAGAGCATGAGAAATTACTAGACAGGTTTGATTTAGAGTGGTAGGGTAGAAATAAATGGTTAAATGAATGTTACCCCTCTGACAGAGAGAGGACCTGAAAATGTTTCAATGCATTTAAACAGGTGACTAGTTCTCTGAGAACAGATATACTGAATTTGTAGAAAATGTGGTCTGTTTGCTGAAGAGTGTTTTATCAGAAAAATTGTGGTCTGAGACTGAAATTTAGAGTGCTTTTCTATTTAGACTTTCTATTTAGAGTTCAGGGCTGCAGAGGAACATGAGAGAGCAATATTTGACCTGTGATCTATTGTCTTTATCCCTGTATGAGATGTCACTATCAGCTATTTGCTATATATCAGAAACTCAGTTTTCTTCTTTTAATTCTCTTCTTCCCCATCAAGAGAATCTTGTATTTCTGAAAGAGTTCCTGTTTTACTAACAAATTTTATTTTAAATATATTTAAAGCACAATGAGATCTTTTGTTTTTATGAAGACACAGGGATTCCTCTTAGCTCCAGCTCAAAGTTCCCTTGTTTCATGTGATGGTTTTGCAGGAAAGAAGGTTTAAGACACTTTCCTTGGGGTGGAGGTCAGGGAAGGGAAGGGAAAACCTGCCACACAAGTTATCTTGGCCTTTCTGGTACTGATATGAACAGGGAAGAAGACAACTCTTTTTGAAGGCCAGCGAAGCATTAAGCCATCCCTTCAGCCATGCCATCATCTCAGCTGTGTAGCTCAGTGTCAGGCCATGGTGTGCTGAGATCAGATCTAGGACCACAAAAGAAAGAGGTTGTTTTTCTTTTACCCCAAACACACATCCTTTGTCTCTGTTAAGGGATTTTTGTGAAGGCAGTGCTGCACACAGATCAGCTGTGGGCACTGGAATACCTGCTCTCTCATGGCATACAAGAAACCACCACCAGCCAGCTGACTTCAGGTGGAAGGTTTGACCTGCCAAGTGAGAGGGGAAGGCTTGAGTCAATGTGTGCAATATGCGTGTGTTTCATCACACACTGGGATGTAGGTCATGTGGCTACAACATTCTTTTTGTTCCATCTACCGTGTTGTTTTGGATCTGGTGGAGAAGGCAGCCAACCCGTAAAGATGAGAAGTGCTTGTGTATAGGTGTATATGCTAAACCTCTGATATGTTTTCCTGTATGTAGAAAGAGCACATGGAAAAGAGAAGTCAAGGGCAGGAGTGAATGAGCAGCTCCTATTCCACAACATGAATCCATCGCATATACCTGTTGTCTGTGTGCAGAATTTTGGCTGGAGGATCTGTGAGACTCGTGGGGCATTGCATGGAAAAGGTATAAGGGTACAGGCTGGACCTGCATCAAAATTCGTGGAGGTTTCCAGAGTGCAGGGAAAAAAGCTGTGTTTCCTACTCTGTGGGTCTGATCCTGACTCTTTAGACCTTTTGCAACCAGTGAAGCAACAAATATCAATGGTGAAAGCTGCTAGATAAGCCTCATCTGTTGATGCCTTAAAATAAAGTCAGCCAGGAACACCTGGCAAGGAGCTACCTGGGTAGGAAAGAAAAGAAGGTGGTTGTGGAGGAGTTGGCTGCTAAAGTGCTGATAGCAGATTTTTGTTACTTTGGTTTATGCATTTTCTTACCCAGGGCTTTTTCTGGTGCCTGGGAAGCTGCTTGGACAGAGATGCCGCTTATTCTCGTCAATACTGTCCACCCAGCACAGACCACCACAGCATGTTTGTAACTGAAGTTCTTGTTGGAGATTTTGTTTCAGGGGAAACCGCAAATACTGTTGCCCTTCAACCAGACCTGGGATTTCAAACAGACTTTTGAACAGCTGTGTAGATAATGAAAAACTATCCTGTCGTCTTTGAGAACAACAGATTTACCTGGCATATATCTTGGAGGATACAGATTCACTCTTATAATGACGATGTTGGAGGTAACAATGTCCTGCCCAGAAATAACACTTTAGGGTTTGACTCTTTTGAGCCCTGTGTTGCATGTAAGAGTCTCATATCTGACATACAGCTATACTGCAGCTGTTTTACTTACAGGAATTAAACTCCAAGTATAGCAACTTGTGGAATGGCTGGGTCCTCTAAGAGAGTTGTTTTCCTCCCAAACAGGCTGGTAGCAGTTAAATCTTAATAAATAATATAACCATAACAACATGGTGATGATTTGGATACAAGTGCAATGTAGATTTTAATGTGCATTGTGGTTAATTTCCAAAACTAATTGCTTCCATGTAAAGTATGGTACATAAGTGGATGTTTTTTAGGACATACTTGGGGAAATGAATAGAGAAAATGGGGAAATGAAGTACAAAAAGCATGTTTGAGGGGTGACTCTCTGGAGTTGTTTTTCCACGGAAAGAAGATCATCAGTATCTTGTCAGTGTAAGAAAAGTAGACAATAGACTCTGAGCTGTTTTTGTCCTGTGGTTTGGCTGCTTTGAATTTTGTGGCAAGAAAAAGCTTTTAAATCATATCCTAAAGGACTGTTACATCATGTTCCCTAATTTCTCTGCTGGTCCCATTTGGTTATCTTGCAATAAAAATCATAAGAGCTCCAATTTGGTTGGAAAAAAAATATATCCCTGGATAATGAAGAAGCAAATGACTCATTGGTCTTCCTCAGTCTGTCTTGGCCACTGATTATGTGCTGAAGCCAGAGTGATGGGACCCATCTTCATATAACCCTTCTACGAGAGCGGGTAGGTGCCTCAGGCTATACTGCAGTCCAGTCATACCACAAATCAAAACAACAGTAATTTCCTGCTCTTCTAGGAAGAGCAAAGTTGTTATTTCGAGCTGTCTGTGCCCTCCTGAACTGCAGGCTGGGCTGGGACCTCACTTTAAGGTGATTATGTAACCTTCCTCCCAAAACCTGAAGTATGAGTATGAAAGGTTCCTCGCATTCACACCAGGATATTGTAGTGGACTTCTCTCAGGCACACAGGCTGTACAACCCTGATGGGATGCTGTCATGAGCCATTATTCAGCTCACCATGGGCTTCCTTGCAGGCCTGTTCCTGGTGAGAAGTGCCCCAGTGGTGTTTGTTCCAACTGGGATGGATGAGAGATTGTTCTACAATCTGAACTTTCAGCTTATTTCATATCTCCTGTAGGAAATCCCCAAAGTAAATTACCCCTGGACTGAACCGTTGCATTTGGTTTGTTTCCACTGTCTTATCCTCCTGAGGGGAGTTGGGGAATTTGATCAGAAACTGAAGGTTTTCCTAAGCAAACTAGGGCTAATCAGGAGATTTTTGGACAGTAGGTGTGGATCTTATTTACCGCAGCTAAGCACAGGGCTTTTGAAAGCAGGAGGCAGAAGTGCATTGGAAGGGGTGATATTTACTCTACAACACTTCCAGTTGGTGATCAGGCTGTTCTTTTAACTCTCTCTCCAATATTCAGCATACCACATCCAGATCCGTTCTTGCTCTAACCCACCTGTCTTGCTAGGTGGTGTTTGGGTTTGCTAGGATGTAGGTGCTTCGTGTTGCATGTTTTTCAAACCTCATATTCCTACTCCTGAAGTGTTCTGTCTGTTTGAACAGCAAACATGTATGTGCAGTGACAGTCTGAGGACCCCATTTTACTGATTCACTACTTTCTGACTAAGGCCTGGAGGTGCACGTGCGTGTGTGTCTGGGACAGACTCTTGTCATTCCTGGGTACAAATACTTTCTCTGCAACGCAGAATACCCCTAAGGGTTTTTAGTTAACCGCTTCCTGTGACTGACCACACACACACACACACACACACACACACACACACACACACACACACACACACACACACACACACACACAGAGTCTGTTGCTGTGTGTTTTATGGAAGCCACAGTTTGGATTCCCGTTTTAACAAAAACACCCTGCATTGACAGACTCGTAACAGAGCAAACACTGTTAGTTATATCACATGCACTCAAACAGTTTGCTTCTTTCCTGCTCTGGTGTTAAACCTTGTAACTCAAAATCCAGCCATCTCATCTCATGTTTTTCTGAAGGTGAGGAAGGAGATGACTATACTTTGGTTTTGCCAAATGCTATTGCATAGAGCATTTTGTACTTTTTGTTATTCAAAGACTTCTTTGCTAATGAAGTGCTGGAGAATTGAATGTAATCTGTTACTGTTTGCTGTGCATCTTCCTCACTCTCTGGAGAGCTTTCATGTGAGGAGAACCACACCATTGGAGGAGACTATCCATTCACATGATCAAGTCTGAAAGGGACTATTATAAATTCACTGTTATATATTGATTTAATTAGTGTGTGATAAAGGTGAACAGTGACTTCTGTTCATTGAGGTGCAGGAGGAAATGAAAAAGATGGACTTTGGCCACAAATGGCACTGAATACATTGTATTTACTGGAAGAGGTTTGATATCTGACGAGTAAATAAGATGTCTAACCAGCTGGAAAGCCCCATGTGGCTTGAAATGATTACTTATTTACTGTCCCCACAAATAAACTCACTGTGCCCATATAATAGAGAGGTGAGTGAGATAAATATAACTATTTTCACTGTGAGGGAATTTGAACTCTCATGGGAAATAATTGCTCTTGGTTCCTGCAGGTCTAGGTAAGTTTTCTGAAGCTCTAGGTTAGGTTCATAGAAAATCAACACAATCAACAATTCCTTAGTCATCTTTTATAATGAGGTGGCAGCATGAGTAAGGTTAAGGTAGTTTTATATTATCCCTTTCTAATTTAATTGCTGTTCATTATAAAATACTCTGTTGCTTAAAACAAAATTGCAGCTCCAGTCCGTATTTTTTTCTTGGAGGGAGTTAACTCTTCAGGGTGAAATTAAACTCCACTGATTGAGGGGGGTTTTTGAGTACTTTATACTAAAACAGAAAGAAGCAACACTAAACCCCTCAAACCTCTGCCCTCTCAAAATTGCTAGCAGGTTAGAAAGCTGACTCAAATGTTGGGTTTCACCCAGAAAGCTGATTCAGGTGGAATTGCTGAAGGTCAAAGCTTTGCCAGGATGCCACCTGCATGAACAGCACCAATTAGATGTTCTATTTTGCGTGAATTACTCAACTTCTCCTTTACTGGTATGAAACTGCAGGTGTTGAGATGTCTATCACTGATACCACCAGCATGGAAGGTTTTTTGAATGTAAAGACTGGATCTGCAAAACTGAAATTTACAGCAGCAAATTTTAGATTTTCAACAACCCTCCCTAGTTTTCAGGAAACCAGGAACTGAGTTTTTTAAAGCGTAAATTGAATGGAAAAACAAACAAACAAACCCGAAAAGCTTTCTCAAACCAGTCAGAAGCATTTATTTGTGTTGTTTCTTGACACTTATTATTTACATCTGGTCCCCTCCAAAGGATCTTGGAGACAGTGTTACCTAAATGCAAGCTGGACTCTGAGGTCTGAGGTACATCAAGCATATTCATTAACAGTGCATTGTGGCTGTTTTATAGAAATTTGCTTTGCTATCAGATGACTGTTTCTCAGGTGGACATACCATAATATGAAGACAAAATACTGCCTATTTCTCAGAAGGTGCAGGATCTGTAAAGAGAAGCACCTAGGATAAGCAAGACAATCTAAATGTCAATATTCAGACTCTAGAAAATGTATCTCCATCAAATACACCAGACTCCTTTGAAACATCAAATACACCAGAGCAATATTGCTCTTTGAAGTGCACCCCTCAGTCTACTGTTGTTCAGGTTGGTTCACTGTTCAGAAATCTTTGACTATTCCACAGAGCAGAGGCTGAGATTGAGCAGACCCTTGCACAGGAAGGAGTGCAGGGTCTCTATTAATCTCAAATGCACCTAGTATCTCATGGTGCATAGTTTTCTTTGGTATGTACATAATTTTCTTTCTTGTCCTACTGGTTCCAGTAAGCCTCTCTGTCCTGGATGTGAATATTCTCTGTACCCTCTTTTTTTCTTGTAGAGGTTACAAATGTGTTGCCTTGACACAACTTTTACTGTTCCATAGTTATTATCAGAAGGAAAGGGAAGGATATTTAAACACACACTAAAAAAGTGTTGCCTTATTTTTTTTTTCAAATGGCATCTGAACATATTGAAAAATTACGGCAATTTTCTAAATTAACTACGAGTTATTTCTAAACAATTTTTATTTGAATAAATTCTGGAACTACTTTACTTTCATAGTAGCATACTTAAATACATAAACATGTGAAATTCTTCAGCCCAGACTGTACAAAATACCTTTTAGCTGAAGAAATCGATCCTTAAATTTCTAATATTTTCCCCATTCTTCTTAGCAAGCATTGAGCAACATGCAGGCCTAAATAAATGACATATGCAAACATCTCTCCTTAAACAGCAACAATTCCATCTGTCAATAAAATTGTTTTTCTTCCACCACACTGAGCCTTCAGTCCACAACACAAGGGCTGGGTGAGCAGATGACAGCACAAAGAAAGACCCCCATTTATTGAGACGGGGGATTACCATTTGTTTTTCTGCTCCTGCTACAAACTGAGTCCTAGTAATAGTAGAGGTTGTGTGTGCTCAAAACACAAAAAGATCACAACATCCTTTCTCCACCTGAGCAGGTCTTGCAATTAGTTTTTTAATAGTAATTTAAAATATTCAAACCCTTTTAGAAGGATGTATGTTCTTTGCCTCTTTAATTGCTCTTATTTTGTAAAGTTCTGTGAGAACAAGTCCTGTGGCTTAAGTCACACTCATCTGCATCTTATTTCCTAAAGTTTCTGGCAAACAAATTAGTGCGTGCCCCCTTACTGAATGAATTAACAAGGATTCCCAGTCCACTGTCTATTTATTGAGGTAATGGCTATGTTTGCTTTGTGTTTCTTAGTGTGGGCAAGACACCAAAAGTGATACTACTGACCCAAATTCTTGTGTACCATTGAAATGATGCTCCGGCCACTTGGTATTTGTTTCAGCTGCTTGGCAGCTGTAACAGTGGTCTATCAGATCGCTGATAACTCTGCAGGGTTTTGAAAACTCAGGAGTTTGTGCCTGCTGGCCATACCAGAAAGAGTTTAGTACCTGCTGGTCTTTCTAGTTGCAGTATCCTTTAAAAATAAACAAAATGTTTTCTTTGTGCCTGAAAAAGCCAAACCTGTAGCATCTAGTCTGTCTTCCAGAGGCATGCTTTGAAATTTAGCACCTCAGCACAGTGCTGTTCCCTTTATTTTAGCTCTTCTCTAATCTTTAGAGTCAGGTGCTCTTATCTGTCTCCTTCCCACCATCTGTCCCTTCCAGTCACTGTGGTTTTATTTTCTCTATTTCCTGACCATTAAAAATATTAATTTTATTGGATTAATTCTAAATTTTTTATGCAATGATAGGTACTCTTCTTTCTGAACAGTTTTGAACAAACTTCTATATAGATAAGCACACATATGATGTGAATATTAGTACATGTTAACACAAACTTTTATCCAAATGAAATCTGAGCATTTTTGATTTGCAGTTTCATTAGTGAAAAATACAATTACTGTTACACTGTTAGGATTTTACATTTCTATGTCAATGAACCTGAGAGTACACAAGAACTTAGAATAAATCTTGAGGTAAGGGCATAAGACAAAACACAGAGGGTAATATAAGGTATTTATATTTTAAGTGTTACACATTTAGAAGGAAAGCTCCCTAGCTGCAAGGGTCAGTAGTATATTATCCTCTACCCAGATCCTCCTCCTATGAAATGTGCCCCAAGTGCTTTCTGCTGGAGCACAGTGCTGTTCTCTCTGCCTGCAGGAAAGCACCTCCTTGGGCTTGGGGGCTATTTTAATGAAATAGCTGAGGAGGGCAGGCAGAAAACACCTTCCACAGTCCTTCCTTCTGTACAAGCCCTCTACTACCTCCCTTCCCAGCCTCTCCACAGTCTTGGGTTTGCATCCTGGAAGTGGGAGAAGAGAATACAGCAAGGGCCTGTTCTTCTGCAGTATGTTTCACAGGGAAAGAAGAAGGATACAGACAACAATAATTGCAAAATATCCCTGCTCTGAAATCAGGCAAATTGCCAGAGAGCTCTTATGCAAAAAAAAAAAAAAAAAAAAAGAAAAAAAGAAAAAAAAGAAAAAAGCTGGAGTTTCAGCTCTCTTACAGAAACAGCTTCCTTTCAAAGTCAGAGTCCAGAGCATACAGGCACACATTCATATACGTACTGGTCTTCCCCAACAGACTTTAGACATCCAGTATGTACCACCCATCCAATGTTAGCGTCGTTCCTGATATGGTCTCCACCAAAGGGTGCAAGCTTGAAATTTGGCACTGTGATCTGTTTTTTTTGAGTAACTAATTAATCTTCCCAGGTTCTGTCTTCCCTTGCAGGAGGAAAGGAATTGTTATCAGAAGGTGGTGCCACCCAGAACACAGGGTGCCCTCTGACAAGCAGAACCTCGGCTCCACCAAACCTCCCCACGCCCTCAGAACAGAAAACTCAATGTTCTGTATTCTTATGGCTTGGAACAAGCAAATATTTCATCACAAGCTGTACATTTCTAAACTAATCTGTCTTGCACAACATTACTGTGCACTCAGGCAGTTCACTCTAATTATCACTTTATAACATTTTGCATCTGCTTCTGTTAAGTCACTGAAGTTACTAGTATGTTTTCTTGAATTGTTTTATTTTGAAACAAATTGTTTCTGTGACTGGCTGTCAACAGCTGCACTGTTCATTTTATGCATTTCGAATACACTCATTTTCTGCAGTGTGTCCTGATACTGCAGCTCAGCTTCAAAACTGAACCCACAGAATTCCTTTGACAGGCTGTTGATTAGGCTTGCGGTCATCCCTAATTTCAGGTTTTCCTCCAGACTCAGAGAATTTGTTCTTGAATAACAAATAATACAATTTGAGCCCTCACAAGAGTATAGCAACTGTCAGCTGATCTTGTACAAGGTTTTCTCAGTGTGAAAAGCTCTCCAGCCTCAGCCAGAAGCAGGCTGGTACATGTGAGTGGAGTTACATGGTGTCACCCATTCCATCAAGGTGGGGATCAGTCTCTTCTCCCAGGTAACAAACAACAGGACAAGAGGAAATGACCTCAAGTTGCACCAGGGAAGGTTTAAACTGGATATTAGGAAAAATTTCTTCACTGAGAGGGTTGTCAAGCACTGGAAAGGGCTGTCCAGGGAGATGGTGGAGTCACCATCCCTGGAGGCATTTACAAGATGGGCAGATGTGGCACTTAGGGACATGGTTTAGTGGTGGACTTGGCAGTGCTGAGTTAATGGTTGGATTCAGTGATCTTAGAGGTCTTTTCCAACCTTAATGATTCTATTGTAGAGTCCATCCCATTTGCAGTAAAATAATAAAAGTCCAAACAAAACACAAAATAGAAGTATGATACTTTAAAAAGTGGTGTTGTACATTTGTTTTTATAGTTCCAAATTAAAAGCATCTTCTATGAAATGTTTGAATAATTTTAAAAAATAATGGAGTTGGCATCCAATGGAAAAACTGTTGTCTAATATCTCTCTGAGGAAATATCTATTGAAAAGTCTACTGCAAAGTTTCTGATGTTCATGTTCATAGATATTGTCCTGGTTTCTTTCTTTCTGTGGTTCATCCATGCATTCTCTAAAGTGTGAATTTGTTAAATCTAGTGGGTTCTTTCCTCTCTAAATTGTACCAAGAGTAATTTCAGATGGTGCTACTTTTCCACAGACTTGGGCAGACTGGCATCCATTAACAGTGACGTGCTGAGACGGGTTGAGGTGCTCAGATGGATGAGAACACCTGTATGCTCCACCATTCTTCTGTTGGTGTCTAAGAACATTTAAGTCAACAACAAAGAAATCAGATACATGTAAGTATTTCCTTGGTCTTATCTTCCTGAAAAAATAGCTGGGCAGTATCAGTTTGAACAAAACTCAATGCCCCAGGTGAAAAGGTTTGTATATTTAGTTATACTGACATTCTCTCCTGTTGCTCTGTGTGACAGTGTTATTGCTGACAGCAACAGCAGTTGTTCATCAGCAGCCAGCACTGTTACAATACTCTAAGCACTAAGACATGAGCAAACCACCAGTGATATATACTGTATTTAATAATTTTCAGTCACAAGCAGGACACAGGCAGCTCTATTTTAAGGTTTAGCTTTGGTAAAGTATTATTTTGAGACTTCTAAACAGCTAAGGCGTGAGTTGTCATTTAGTAGTGGGATTCTACTCTTTTCATGACTATGTGGTGACAAAGAATGCCCTGTCCCTGACAGGTGGTGTGTCCGGAAGGCTGTGGCAGTGCATGTCTCTGGGACAGAGAGGGTTAAGCCATGTAGGCTGCCACTTTAAACAAAGGCTTGATTCATGTCTTTTCTTCCTTGAAGGAAAAGGGAGAAAGAAACGTAAGTAAAATACAGCAAAAGCTGTTGTGAAACAAGCCTGTTGCTGTTCTCTGAAAAATAAGTATGTGAGGATTCATTTTTAGAGGCGCGCTGAAGCAGTGGGACACCAGGGGGTGGCCGCAGCCACTCTTCCTCCAGGGGCTGTCACTGCCTTGCCAATGCCAAGGACTAAAATTGTCCGGGTTCTTAGAAGAGGACGTTGTCCTGACTGTGTGCCACAAAAAATGTCTGCTGTGCAAAACCACAAGCTATTTCCCACTCCAAAGCAAAATCCTTAATAGTAGCTGTTCTTGCAATAGTTGGTGGATGACTGCTGTGCAAAGAGGACTCCTTTCTGTCAGCATATCGAGGCTTGCAGGGTCTGGGGGCTGCCTGCAATCTCAGACAGGTGTTTGTCTGTGAAAATGAGCATTCATTTCATGGCTAATGAAAGGTCAATTTTCAGCCAACAATTAAAAAAATTGAAAAAGCAAATGCATCTATGGAAAACAGATGATAGCAAGTTTCTATGGTTCATAGCAGTGTTGACAAATTTTACCACAGACAATGAGTTTATTGACTCTGGCAGTACTCCTTGACCATCAAGAAAGTAGTCATTACTGAAATTTTTGGCATTGATTTATTAAGGGATGGTTATTTAGTATTTGGACATTCAGAAGCAAGGGACTGCACTTCTTGAAGCTGGAAGAATGCTATGAAACTGCAGTCATTGTATTGCTCTTACCTGCCTACATGGTTGTCAATATGTGCACCTTAGCATACAGCTCCAACAGTTTCTTGCAACTGCACTGGAATGTGCTTCTAAATGAAAGTCAAGAAGTAATAATTAAATCTAGGTAAGATCACAAAAAATAATTTGGAAGATAGAGAGCTGTGGACTTTATGTTTCATTGTATATACATATGCATGTATGTATATATAGATATGTATCATTGAAAGCTGCTAAATGAAATCACACTTCATTAGGCAAGTTCTGTAAGAACACGAACGAATATATGTCTTCATATTTTGAAAAAATGTATTTGTGATACTGCTACATCACAACTTTTAAAATTACTTTTATTCTGAAAGTGCTAAACCCCATAAACTTCAAATGAGACTTTTTCAAAACAGGATTCAACATTTTCAATCCAATTGCAACATGTTTTATTTGAGTACGCACACTGAAATATAAAATGATGACAATAATTATTCCTGGAAGGTATTAAAAAGTTGATCCGTATGCATAAATTGAATTATGGCTCTGGCAAAGGTGCACTATAAGCAAACAGACATAGTATAAACACTTCATATTCCTCTAGCATCTACTGCCAAGGTCCTCTAATCGTTTTAAATCAGTTCAGACTGTTGCTGTGAGATAGCCTGCCTGTACTCGATTACATATGCACAAAAATAGGAAGATTAAAGAAACTGTCAAGAGGACAAAAGTGCTTTCTTGAAAAAGTTAGCAAGGAAAAGCCAGAAGCAAACTTAGTGAAGATGGCACCAGCTGCAGTCTCAAGGACTGGCTGTTCAAATTCCTGAGTGACACAGGGAAACCATAGGGGAGCTCAGCTGCCAGGAAGTCTAAAGGCATTTCAACAGCACATTTGTGAAATGCAATTTTGCAAAGACTTATAAACTGACCACACTGGGCAGGTTTTCCTGGGATTAGCAAAAGACATGATCTTGCCACGAAAACTGCTGCTCTGCCAGACCTGATGTTCTGCAACAAAGCATAGTTCTCCTCATGGAATAGATGTTATAATGTTCCTTGGATATTAATGTTGTTAAATAACAATAACCACAAGGAAGCAGCTCTCCAACATGGAAAATTTCAATATTTGTACAAAGCAATACTAGCTGCATTGGAAATCAAGGTGTTAGAATAGTAGGGATGAAGCAACCCAGCAGTAGTCAGTGTTGTGTCCTCCGCCCACTGCAGGGACATATGAGTGTGTATATTTTGTTGCTATGCCAGCTACAAGCCAGCACTGAAAACTCACTGCTCATCTACAGCTATGTGCTTCTAGTAAGTAATGACAACTGAAAACACGAATGGAAAGGTGTGTTGTAAAGTGGGATCACTGTTTTGACCCCGACAAATGCTGTGGGGGTAAGTACATTCCAGCCTGGGAGACACATCCACCTTGCGGTATATGAGGAACCACCAAAGCTAGTGAGAATCACCTGGGCTGTCAAATCCTCCTTGCCTCTGTAAAAGCCATTGTGTCATTTAAATGAATGTTGATTTTGCTGCGGGACTCAGGGACTTGATCAGAAAAGTGGGAGATCCCCCAAACACTGAATTTAAATAACTTGATGGTCAGTTGGCGAAGAACAAGGCAAATGACCTAATACAACTTTTTACCTTCAGTCTGTATGAGGTTTACACAGAACGCATGCAGCTGCTGGCAGCAAATGTAGGATGCACTGTGAAGTTCCTGACCTGAGGAAAGGCTTCAGTTACATTTTTTCGTATGTCTTCGGAGCCTTTCTCTCTTGGACATCCTCCACAAACCATGTCCAGAGTGCCAACTGCATGAAGAAGAAGAGGGATCCTTGAAAACAATATACAGATGGACTAAAGCAATGAACTAAAAGGGGAGCAAAAGAACAGACAGCCTATAGGTGATGGAGCATGTGATCTACAAACCCAGACTGCCTTAAGCTAAAGTAAACAAAGCAAGCTGGGGAAAGTTACAAGGTTTAGATTTTCTAAGTACAACAATTTTTATTTTATTTTGAAACAATTTTCCCTTAAGGAATGTCCTTTCATTTTAATTTGCAAAAGGCTGACAACTCATCCTATGAAAACTTTTTCCTTTTGCTGGAAAGAATTAATTTTTTTTTTTTTTGCTAATCCAAAACACTATTTTCCCCCCTCATATTCATTGTCCACCTTTCAGTATAACTTCCTCAGCATTTCCACCTAGTACTTGATGGGTATTAGAAAAAAATTTCTGCAAAGGACAGATTTTCTCATAGTTGTTCTCTGATTATTTTTGCTAAATAACCTGATCTGATCTGACATGGCAGTTTATGTGCTTTAGGAATATAACTTTCTCAAGTGTTCAGATAACGTGAAATGGAAATGGTGTCTAACTCAAGCTGCTTGGTGCCAAATCATGGTGCTGGAAGGAGAATGGGCAACTCATTGAGACCCATCCTCCTGTGCTAGTAAGCTGTACAGGTTCAATTCAAAAGCCTTGGTTAAGCATGCACTCCGAGCAGCTTGAAAAGCTTCCCAAGGCCCTCAAGAAAACCTGGAGGTCTGTAATAAAAGATCCAGCAGCTTCATGTGTTATTTGATGGGAACAAGGACAGAGTGAGGGCACCCTGACCAGGACAGTTGAGTCCCTGTTGGGCAGATCAAGAGGCAGAGACTGTGAAGTGCAAGAAGAGAAGATTTGGTTTAGACTTATGTAAAATGGTTTGTACCAATAAGGACAATTCAGTCCAGCTACATATTGCTGGGGAGTGAGGATCCCATTCAGGAAACTCTTTAAGAAGTCCTGTCAAAATGATATGGTTGCTTCTTTTGGGGTTGGATGTTCTTCTGTGGTGCTCTCCAGATTCTCCGTGTTTTTTCTATAGTTCACAAAACATTTTTTAGCTGTTTTGGCCTCTCCTGCCATGATTTATCTGTTGTACTCGCTTCTGAAATAATTTTCCATCATTTCAACAGAGACAGCGTTCCCTGACTGCTAGCGCTCTAAACCTCTGACTGGAGATAAAAAATAACAGCTGAAACACCACCTAAGATCCCATCTACAGAAACAGGAAACTCTCAGAAATTACAGGGACCCTGGAAACCTTCGGAAGCTATGGCTTTCAAAGAGTTTAGCAGGATCATACCTTCATACCTCATCTCTGTAACCATCCCAAATTAGCCTGGGGGCCACTTTACCCATTTCTGGGAGCACATCTGCCCTAGCCATGCTCAAACCTATCCCACTATCCACATACAGATTCTTCAAAATCTTGCATTGGTTAGCAGTTCTCACAAAGGTGGAAACTCTCTGTGGTGCTTGATGTGCGAGTGTCTCTTTGCCAATGTACGGGTGCCCGTGAATGCCGATGGCACAGAAGCAACTCCAAAAGGGTGTGGGCATCCGCGTGGTGCTGGAGGTCAGTGCAGGCAGGGCACAGGCATCAGCTGCAGCCCGGGGAGGAGCATTATAGTGTTTTGCTCTTCTGACACTAGCAAATTGAATCACTGTGTTAAAGTTTTCGATCCATTTGTGCATACTGCTGGGAACAGGAAGAGGAGCAAGTAAATAAGACTGGATGTGTTATGGCTAGCTGTCTTTTGTTCCGTTTGATCACTTGAAAAGACAGATGACTGCTTACTTTGGACTATTAGGCATGTTTGTTATACATAAAGATTCATGGACTTTCAGTTATGTCTTTTTTTTTTTTTTTAAACTTGCTAGAATTCTATTGAATATTAATTAAAATTCTGTGATTGCTTGATGGGGAATGAGCAAAGGGTAAGTATCAAAGCACTGATTCTCTATACCATGCTAAAATAATGCTTTCTTATATTAAAACACAACACAAACTCACAGAAGAGAAACGTGGATAAATCAAGTGATAATCAATGGCAGATTTAAGTACAGACATGTACATAAAGAAATAAAATCTCATAACTTTATTATCCTTTATTACCAAAGCAAAAATATTTCCAGAGGAGCAGTTTTCCATTGGAAGGAAAAATTCTGTAGAGTTATAACAACATGACAACAACCTTTATACCTTGTTTGGAAGAAGAAAATTTCATTAGAATACAAAAGGCCAAGTAATTTTAATCCATTAATTACTAGAAATGTAGAAAACAACTAACTGTGGGCAAGTCCCAAGAACTGACTTGTCTCAGAACTTGTTCAGGGAAATGATCTCAATTAGTTTAGTCACAGAAGATTCACATTGAACATCACACTCAGTAATTAGCAAAATACATTTTTTAATGATGATCACTTACAGTATAGAAAAAGAAACCGAAGAAAAAAAGAAAAGGTCATTTTGCACATAAATCTCTTTTGTGTATCTCACTGTCCAGGCCTTTCAGCAAGGGGCAACTTGGTGGGGTGACTGATCACAGGACATGCACAATCTTCGGGAAATTAGACCAGATGGATGGAAAGTCCCATCTTAAGGCATTGCAGTAGTTCCAAATAGGCAAGAACAATTGCTTGTAGAATCCTGGAAGTGCTCTTCGGGTTTCCTGGTATAAAGAGTAGGCGGTTAAAGACAAGCAAACTTTAACCTTCCAGATGAACTGCAATGCTGAACTTGGTCAGTCAGAAGGCTGCAAGAGTTCTCTGGCACAGGCTGTAGAGATTTGTCTAAACCATATAACCTGAAAGAGAGCTGTGGAAGCATAGGTTCAGCAGAGCTCCTGAAACCTTGTGCCAGGACACTTGCCCCAAAAATGTCAAGGAAAGCAAATATTTTAAGGTTAAAAAGGAGTGTAAATGAAGATCTTCTGTGCTCTTGCTTAATGCTCTGCTCTGCTTATTGAATGGAGAACTGACTTGGTTAAAAGGTGGTGGAAATTCTTTCTGTTCTTCTCATCGAGTTTATGAAAGGCCAAATGCTTATCCTCTGGATTTTTAGAGGGAAAACCTTCATGTTTTTCTTGAGAAGCAAGGTACATTGGAAATGGAAACTTTCCTACAACCAAGACATTAACGTTTAGTTCACTCTGGAAGTGGACTGAGGCTTACTTTTTTCTGAACTTTATTCTGACACCCGTGTCCCTTGCGGGCTCCCTGAGGTCCTGCTGCCCACAGAAGCCCCAGATGTAACCTTAGATTCACAAATCCTGTGGGACCAAAATTCAGTGTTTAGCACTACAGCATCCAAGGCCCTCACCCTGCAAATCAAGATTGTAACAGATCTTCTTCCACCTACAGTTCCCCTACACTGGGTAGAATGGCTCACAAAATCATATCTGAATGCCCTTGCGCAGAGCATGGATCTATGCCATGCACCTACATGTAGGAGAAATCTAGAATGTTAAGTGTTATTTATCTTGAGCGTCTCTTTTTGTCTTTTCTTACCCACCTTCTTTAATTTTCAAGATCTAAGGAATCTGCAAACACAAAGACATCCCAGCCCCAGAGGCAGGGGATGTGCATGAGGTGCGCCTGTACTGTGCAACACTTGTGGGCATGAATTCACCCACTGTCTCGTGGTTCTGTGGGGGCACATCCAGGCCCCTGACAAGACAGCAAGGCTGACACAGCCCATGAGCACAAGCTGCCCCCACATGCAGGAGCAGCAGAGCTGGGCTCAGGTTGTTTTCCTGCCAAGATGCCTGGTAAGACAGTCGATGACTAAGACACACTCACTACTTTGTCCTTGTCAACTTGGGAAATCCAAGTAAGTCAAGAGGGGAGGGAGTTACTTCACTGCAAAGGCAGTGATTCATTTATTTAGTCTTCCATGATCACCCTTGTCAGATGACTAAGGCAGATCTGCAGACTGATAACCCCAAAACAGTAGAGATAAATTCCATAAGTTAGAAGCCATACACAGACTGTTATTTCCCCAAGTTTAGTGGTTTATCTCTCAGCCCAGGCCCTGGCCAACACCAGGAATATAGGACAGACACTTGCTCAGGGGCTGGTTTTTTTTTTTTTCATATATCTCTTCCCCCTCTCCAGGTGAGGTAACTGAGGTTACCTACACCTGTGACTTCTGAAATTAGCAGTACATAAGCTCATTACAGCTCCTGAGTCTCTCAGGTGGGAGTGTTAGGGTGGCCTGTTTCTTTTTCTTGAAGTTCAAGCTGCTGAGGTGGAGGCTGCTGGTTTTACTGCACTTTTTTTTTATCCCTCAGGTAAGACATTTGTCCTTGCAGTGGGGTGGAAAGAAAAAGAAAGAGTGTTAAGTGTATTAAGTCTGGTCTGGTAGCTTGGGCTGCTGAGGTCCTGCTGGGGAGGCAGGAACCTGTCTCGTCCCTTATGAGAGGATGGATCTGTGAGGTGGCTGCAGTGACTTCTGAGGAACTGAAGATAGACTGGATGGGTGGAGGGGTAAAGTGTTTCTTGTTTAATTGAATTAACTGTTCATGGATGTGTTAAAATGAAACTCAGGAGAGCAGAGAACAAGAATGGATGTTTAGCTGCAAAGAGGGTAAGGAATAAGGTTTGGAGGACGCAAAGATAATCACACAAGGTTGATCACTGACATCTGTGGAGTGCTGGAGCAATTGGGTGAGAATGAGATGCAAATCAATGTCTTAATTCAGTTGTGTCTGTAGTATCTCTGTACAGCCTGCTGGGTATCTGTTTGGTTAAGGGATTCTATAGAGCTTGCTCTCACTGTAGTAATAGATCCTAGAAATGCAGTGAAACCTCACATTTACACATATTGTGGTGGAAGGGGTATTCACATCATCCTTGCCAACATGGAGAATCCTCTCTGATAATATAACTGTCCAAAAGAAACAGCAAAGAGAGCAACTCTCATAGTAGAAGGGGGGGAAAGTTTTGATCCCTGTTCTCTAGGAGTGTTTTCCTGTCACTAGTGACCAGAAAGAGGTCTGGACTGCAAGCGCCCTCCTTGCTAAGAAAGCACATTAGGTTTCTCAGCTACCAAGTACTTTTCCCTTTCACCCCAATGAGCTTCTCATGCAAAGTTGAAAAGTTCAGTGGGATGGATGGAGCCACATGCCTTCCTCAAGACTGTATGGCTTGGTAACTGAGTAAGGTGAGATATGCAGGTTTAAAATCCCATAAAGATTTGAACCTGACTTGTTGCATCACTTTTCAGTGCTCTAAATCCTGAGGAAAGAGAGCTATAATGTCCCCCGCCCTACAATCATCCTCTTTAACAGTGCTTTTATGGCCTCAAACTCTTGCACACCCAAAGACCAATTCTGGAAGCTTGAGGGGCTTGAGCCAGGCAATTTGGTGGTCTTGGGCCTGGAGAGGTGTAGATTGCCAAGAGAATTTAGAGCCGGTGCGTCTAAATGCTGTGGCTAGAAAAAAATCAGTAGAAATCCTAAATCACATGGATATTTCTAATGTTACCTCCTACATTCCTGCTTTGTTTCTTCTACTGTATACTGGGAGGACTGTACCTCACAGGGGACTAGAGAAGTAGCACTGGCTTGTTGAATGAGGGTGTGGATTTCTGACCCATGAGCTAGAAGAACCTTTTTGAATGTTGGAGATTCTTCTTTGAAGTTCATCAAGTACAGATCAACATAGTCACTGAAATATAAAGGCAATCTCATCATCCTGTAGAAAAGCAATGCAGGACTGCAGTCCCATCGCTGTGGAAAAGCAGGGATTAACTGTGCAAAGTATGCTGCCAAACCGCTGGTTTGGGCTGTTCTGGATTGTCTGGGCCCATCAATGCTGAACGTGTGGATGGTGGGGCCACCTTGCAGGGAAACCTTCATATTTCACACGTGGACAGCGCTGAGTGTCACCCTATAGGTAGAAGCTGAGGAACAAAGTAGTTTTCCTAAGAGATCACAGAGTGCCCTTTGCAAGCTTTCTCCAGTCTCTGCCCCGATTTGGGAGAATGACATTAGTCAGGCTAATTGGGGGAACAGACAATTTGGAATGAGTTTCCTTGCACTGAGGGCATGTGGCCTCCATTTTGTGCATCTGTACCTTGTGTCAACAGAGTCGCTCCTGATTTGTATATGCTGAAATGTTAGCAGGATCCTTCCCTGTGTCCTCTGCACATGCACAGACTTTTCCTTTTTAAGAGTGAGGTTGCTCTGAGAGATGTTTTAGGACATCGTGAGCTCTTGTTTAGCCTTTAACTTAGTGCATTTTTGTCCTGGTGCAGGACTTTGCCTTTGCTATATTCAGTGACCTTGGACTGATCTGAGACTCGCATCCAGGTAGCTTTGCAGTCTACTGAGGAAAAACTGAGCAACTTCATCCAGTGGTGCCCCTCTCTGTCCATGTGCAAGTGTTTATACACATATGCGTTGTCTTTCTTTACAGCTCCTTCTCTCTCTCCCCTCTTTTTCCATTTGGTTCTGCTTTGCCTTTTATTTGCAATGTGTTGTTATGTTGTGAGTATTGCTCATGCATGTTGAGTTAGGGTTCCCTGAGGAGTCTGTCTGGCATTGGAAAATGAACTTTTTTGGGGTTTGCACTCTCAAAGCCATTTATTATAAGCTAGAGGTTTTGCTCCAGGGTAGTAGGATGGTGTGAAGAGTTGAAATATGGCATTGCTAAGAATCAATTAGTGTAAAAACTGCACTAGTTCCTGACTGTGTTCTGGTTACTCCACTCCCAAAGGCAAATGTGCCTGCAGTTTAGGTCACAAGTGAAATAAGCATGTTCAATCTCATTCTAACCCATCACTCTCTCACAGACTTTCTTCTCCACCTCAGTGCTTACCTCTAGACTTGTGAATTGTGTCTTGTTGAGAGCTGGGCAAAATAAGTTTTGAAACAGCAGATCCCCCCTTCCTCTTCCCTAAGAAAATAAGGAAATTGTCTGGCAAATACCAAACCAATTTATTTCAAAGTGTTTCAATTTGGCAGGTGGCGACAAGGAGACTGTGGTGTTACTCACAATGGGAAGGTGGTATATCATCTTCAATCTACTAATCGGACTTGCTCTACACGAGGGATCTGAATTTGTATTCACTGCTCTCTGTGGAGATCTGAGAAGTGTCTTGCATGTCCCAGTCATTTGATTTATTTTCCTCTGAGAGTCCCTACAACAGTGGTCTTGCTTCCACACTAAGTGATTCACACATTTAATTGAAGAATCAGCTCTGGTTCTGGTTATGAGATAATCTTAAGTAGTTAAGGAAAGTAGCAGCCTCTCTGCTGTTGAATACCTTTGCACATCCCAAGGATATAATGTTTAAATATTCTGCCCATCTAGAGGTCAGTAGCTTTCAGGCTTGGTTGGATTCAAGAAAGGAATCAAGTGAAGAAGCCTCATGAAGAAGCCTCCCTGCTGGTGTAACCAAAGGCACTGCCTTTTGGGGCCATCTATCGTCTCTGACTGTTTGCAAAACTAACTTTCTGTCCTCAGTTATCTTACATTTTGACCAGGAGAGCTCATTTTTACTGCACAACACCCAGCTCTGTGGCATCCGGGCCTTCCTGGCAGGCAAGGGATGAAAACTGTAAGAGGTACTGTCTTCCTTTCCCCTCTGTCCAATTCTGTCTACCCAAAATTTCATCCTAATTCTGGCAGATGGCTTGATGTGTCCACTCACCCTTTCCTCCACAGGACACATTATACACTCTTGTAAAACCTGTTGGTAGCTTTGTGGTTCAAAAATATGTGATATAAATCCAAAGGGCGTTCTTTAATGTAAGGCCGTAAAATGTACACAGTGCCCATCCCACTTTGCCTCTTACTATTTTCCCTATTCCTCTTGTGGACACCTCAACAGCATTAGGGAAAATTGAATGCATGCCCCTTCTGAGACAGAGTCCTATTCCAAATACTTCATCTTGTGGAAGATGAAGCCCTGCCTTCCTGTGGAAAAACAAATTCAGCTAACCATGCAGTGCAGGGTGGGGGTGACGTTGGCACATTGCACGACAACTATGTGGTGGTGTTTCCTTGTTGCTTCACTGACTAAATATGAGCAAGCACGTGCCCAGGGAAGGGCCTGGGTGCTGCAGTTTCAAAGCACTGTGCTGTCCTGAACTTGTGTAACAACAGGGATTGCCAGGTAAGCCCGTACTCTAATGAACTCCTGTGGCAACTGCTTTGCCACTGTAGATGTGTGCATGATTTTCTGACTAGAGCAGGGCAGCTGCTGGGCTGCCAAAAGAATATAAAACACTGAATCACTACTTGTTCTCTTTGCTGTAAAGTCACTTGTGCATAGTTGAGGCGAATGTCTCTGGTCTGGATTTCACTTCACTTTGCAGCTATAGGAAGAGTCACCGTGATGGGTTACTTACTATAAAAGTAAGTTTTCACAGTACACATTTGAGTCTATTGTCATGTGTCAGTGCTATCAGAGCAGGAGGTACTGGAGCACTCTGCCCATTCCTGACCCTTCCAACTGGAGCAGGGCTGTTTGTGGCCATTCTAAGCCATGTTTCACACCAGACAGTGTTCCAGATTGCAGACTGTACGTGTGGCCACTGTTTGGGGTTTCTCTCTCTCTTTGTGCAGCTGCTGGTGGAATGGGTTTTCCAAGCTCCCATTTGCAGGCCTGCTTATTTCCCCCACCTAAACCTCTGCTTTGTAGGGCAAGTTGAAGAACAATGGGGAGCAACCGTCTGAAACTGAGTGAAGTGGGGGGGAAAAGTGGGTTGTACATCAGTAGCAGTTTCATAACAGATAGAAATTAGTATGGGAGCATTTGCCCCTGGGAAGAGGTTGAATCGTTCATCAGATACAAATGAGGTAACACAAAAAAGGAGGAAGATTCTATTAAAATTAGAGGGATAAGGAATTTGATGGTATGACTTGGGCTGGAGGAACTCTTGTCATTTGTCGTGCCTTGTTTAATCAGTATAGATTGAAGATTTGATTATATGGTATTTCCTGTTAGAGAGGTTTCAGCATATCATCTTCCTTACTCACATGTACAAGGTCACCTGATTTATTAGAATCACAAGTGCTGCCTAACCTCTGGGAGGGAGATGTCTAGAAAGAGCAGTGAGCTGTGAAGGGGTTAGGGTGAGCATTCAAGCTGAGCATTAGTTGACATTTGCAGTTGTAGACAGCAAGAGCTTTGCCAAACCTGGCCAGAACATTGGCTGTGACTGGAGACTCGCACCTGGTCAAGTTACAGTGCAAAAATTTGTACAGTGCTACTGTTAAACAGTTGAGCGCCCGTGAGCTCTATTTAAGGCTTGTACTTATGAAGCAACTGGAATAACATGTCACCTCTCTGGCACTTGAACAAAATCCAAGTCTAAATTCAGGGGTTTTGACCAGGACCTCAGCTGCTCACAAAGGGGCAAAGCAGGACTTTTGATAGTGGTTCTGAGCACCCCTGGGAGCAGAGCTTCACCTGACCTTGGGATTGTCCTTAGATCTACACCAGCAGATTTCTAATGTGTCTTCTTCCTCCTCAGCTATATCTCCCCCACTTTTTTTTGTATTTCCCCCTCTGGTCTCAGTGGGTAACGGAATAAAATGGGAATTGCCCTTGGGTAATCTCCAGCAACCAAAATGTTCCTTTGTTGGCATAGCTTTTTGAAGGGATTTACAAATGCTACATGAAGGCCATCTCTGTTGAAGGAGCCTAACTTCTCTAGTGGTGCCCACTGAGCTCATCCAGAGATGCATTTGCATTAGACCCATTCGGAAGCCTTGCTTGCTCCTCCTGTGAAATGGTTATCCTTGTCCCTCTTTGTCTTAGTTCTGAGGAGCACGCCATGACCAAACAGTCGTGTCTCCATGAACTGTACACTCTGGTATTTTCCTGTTCCAGTCACTCCGGGAAAAATAAATAGCAATGGTAAAAAATAAAAGCAGATGCTATAGAGTGAAGTTTATGTATGACACATTTTCCAATGGCAGTACACATGTTCTAGTACATGAAGTACACTCTCTCTTTGTGTACGGTTTAGCTTCTTCTCCCATACCTCTCCACTGTACCCCTTCTTTGACAGGAAACTGGGGTGCTTGGGCACAGGAGGGAGGGAAAGTAGCCTTCTGCACATGTCAGTATAGGCTGATACACCTATAGGTTCTAAAACTTGTTGGGCAAAAAATGGTCTAAAAAAGATATTTATACTGAAGAAGTCAGTCTTTGTTACTCCAGTGTCCATGCTTCTACCTCCATGTTTCAGAAAGCTGAGGACAGATTGAAGAAAATGTCCAGGTTTCAGCCTGGCTGTTTCTGCTAGATTTGTACCCTTTCTTGGACCTGCCAGTGTTCTGCTCTCTCCAAGCATGGTAGAAAAGCGTATTTAGCAAAATACAACTTTCTTTTAAAATTTAGCTTCCTAGTTCAGCATTTACTTTGTCAGGAGTTTATACAAAGGTTTATGTGAATTTTGAAGTGAACAGAAATTTTCTTGGGCTAATATCAATTCGTGGAGCAGGAAAGAATTTTAAAGGGTTTTTAATCTTATGAGATGAGGACCTCGGTAGTGCTAGCTCCATCCTCTTCCTCCAGGTTGCATATGTGATGCTATGCAATAACATCCCTGCATAGCAAGTACAGTGTAACACAAGTGTCATACTCCTGTCCTGTGTTTCACCAAGGCCTTCATCTGATGTATGTGTGTGTGGAATATGAACGTGTCTCTAATGCTTTAGGGCTTGAACTAGTTAGTTACATGTGGAGCCAGCTGGGGTGTACCTGTGGAATGAAGCTTGTGTGTGAACTGAAGAATACTCTGGTCATACCTATCTAATATCAATAAGCATATGTGCATGTGTATCAAATTCAATTAGTTCCTCACTCTTGACTTTGTCTTACTTTAGTTGTGAAGGAAAATGATGTTGGGTTGGACCAGATGACCCTACTGTGGTCTCTTTCAACCTTACCCATCTGTGATTCTGATTCATACCTACTGAAATGGATTGTAGTGTTTCAAATTAAGTGAAGAATGTGCCATTCAGTGAAAATGTTTTGGCTTGAATTAATGAACCTGTTTTTGAGAAATCTTCAGTTGTGCCAGCTATCAGTTTTGAAGGTTCAGTGTTCAGAGTTAAAGCCTTCTAAGTCAAAACCAATGGATTAAATAGATTTGGGTCTTCGATAGCAATAAGAGATTGACAAGACAAGAAGTAGTAAATGTCATGTATTTAATGCTGATTTGAACAGTCTCACATGAAGTCAAAGCACCAAAAGTTGAATCTCTCTCAGTGAAGCCTAAGAGCACTGACTGTCCAGACCCACCTTGTTCTCAGTATTCATCGGTGAACGGATACTCTGGATGGTCACGCCACCTGTGGATAGGTCAGATTGAACAAGTGAACTCCTTGGGTGAAGCAGGGTATCACATCACTGATGCAATTGTCCTATGCCTAGCAAACCTGTTCCCCGCTATATATATATGTGATCTTCATGAAAGGCTCTTCTACTTAGAAGCTGTCTACTCTGAATAACTGCTCCTGCACAACTGGAAGCAAACCTCTGCATTTAAGGAAGGGACAGTGAAGGACCATTTTTTGGGCCTACAGACTGCATACCTTAAGGAGAGATGGGGAAAAAACAGCAAGAGTTTGGATGTCAGCTATTTTCACTGTTTAAATCAGGTTAGTAGAGTGTTTTAGGAAAGGGGGATGGCTTTGCTATGTGTGCACTGTGGAAGGTGAAGACTTCTTTGTTCAGATGTCTAGGAAGACCTCTAGAAATAAGGGCTATCTATGAAGCAGAGGTGGAGACACCAGAATGTACTACTTTGTCTTATGCCCTTAGAGCTGAACAGGTCTGGGTCTGGGATGGTGTTTTCGACAAGCAGCTGCCATATCCTGGCTAGGTCTGGCTGTCCTCTAGCTCAACCTTCGTGTAGATGCTCTGCCACGTTAATGGCACCATTGGTGGAGGATTTGCAAAGAAGCTTTGGGGTGACCCAGTGCAGGAGAGAAAGGGATGTTCATGGGTGCATACTACCAATGGTGGATATTTCAGGTTTCATTTTAGAAACCGCATGCTCAGGGAAGATGCACAATCCAAGATCATTATAAAAGGCAAGAAGAAAACTCCCAGGGTCAACTTTAGGTGAAAAAATAACACTGTGTTTGCCCATTATTGGCAGACTTGAGAGAGAGAGTTGTTTCCTTGTTTGTTTGAGAAGGTGATGATAAATCACAAGCCCTGACTTGACAAACACTTGCCATTAGCAAAATGAAAAATTTCTGAAGAGCATTCTCAGGTGCACCATGGCAGCTGGCAGCCTTGTCTTACAGCAGAGCACAACAAATACTGGCATTTATCCCAGCTGTGAATCCTTCCAGTCTGGGAAGGATACATTTCACAATATTGAAGTTAACTAACTGGAAGGCATCAAACATTTTGAATTGGTTGTGTCAAAACATTTAATTCCAATATTCAGCCAAGCTCAACTGTTTACACATTAACAGATTGACTTGGTTGAAAAAAAACAAAACAAAACCCAAACCAACAAAACAAACAAAAAAGTAACAAGCCACAACACTTTGGCTTGTTTGACTTCAGTATAATTTGATAATATCTGAGTTGCCACTGTCATAATCTCTATTTTCCATCTCTGGGGCATGCACGCTAATCAGATCTCACATGTTAAAAACCCTTAGTCCTTTAAGTGAAAATGATTCATTTGGAGGAATCAGTGCAGCTTAGAATAACTGGTAAGGAAGAGCATCCATAGCAGAGAATGGGAGCACAAGATAAATCAAGCAGATTCATTAATGTAAAACTTGCCCTGCACAACAGTTCTAGATTTCTCCAAGAGGAGAACAAACAATTTCAGATTAAGATTTCCTGAAGTATTTGTATTTTTACAAAACCTCCATTTTCTTCTCAGATACTTAACTTGCTAATGCATTCCACTGATTGCAATATCCTGTTTGTATGGGCTTACTCACACCATCAGAACAACAGATTTGCACATGGTATCCATATGGTAGCTGATAACTGGAAGAGCCAGAGAAAAGCTGGATTTTTCCATTCCTGCTGGCATTTGTACCACAGCAGCCAAAGGTTTTGCACCAAGTTGACAAACTGAAAGTCTTTCTGTATCATGGTTTGACTTTTTTCGGATACATATTTCTGGACGAAATAAGAAATGTCTTTAGATTGGTAACTTATCTGGTACAGTGTCAATTCCAGACACTTCAGTGTGAGAACACACAGTAGGCATATATATATATATAGATGCTCCTTACATGACAACATCAGTATTCCAATAAGGCTTTTTTCATAGCAGAGATCAGGCTGTATTTAAGCATTTTCCCAAAACACGGCTCTCTTGTGAAAACTACAGCTGCCAATTGCCCACTCTGTGCATCCTGTTTTCCCTATCCTCGGTGTCCTCCTGTGACCAAATTTAGTCTTATGATGCAAAGCATTTAGTTTAGTAGTTTTTTGGATTGGTAGCTTAGAAAGTTCTTCTGTGGGCATTTGCATCCTTTTCTGGAAAAAGCTCTTGCGTTTGTACCAAGGTTACGTTTCATGTATATAATCACTAAAAGTTTAAATTATGTTACAGCTCAATTTAGCTATGTAAAACCAAACTATTTGGAATACCAAAACACATAAGAAACTCCTAGGCCATTTGTGAGAAGGCTTCTGGAACTAAGTGCTGCTACTTGATGGAAGGCTGTTTTCAGAAACTAAAGTTTCAGAGCAAATGGCTGAGCTTACGTGTGAAAGATGAACTCCATTATGATGCTTTTAACTTAGTGTTTTCTATTACAGTTATGCAGCACAAGTTTATTTGTTTCTCTGCAATGTTTCCCCCCATCTTTTGAGCAATGGTTAACATTTCAGAGTGGTATTGTTGCTGGTATCCTGCTTTTCATTATTTTTAGTGCTTGAGCATGCTGCAGTTTGGATAATTCAAGGTAGCAAGAGAAACACATGGAACTAAATCTTTACAATTTGGCTACATATTGACTACCCCAAAAAGGGGAAAACAAAGTTTGGCCATAAACTGTAGGTGCTCTTGAGCTGAAGGAAAAACAGCCTCAACCTCTGGAAGAGGGAATGTTGGGTCAGTCTGAGCCTTCAGGAATAACGCAGCCTTCAGGAATAACGCAGCCTTCAGGTGAGGCAAAACTACATTGGGTGGTAAGCTTTAGATGACAAGCAGCAAGAGATCAAGCCTTTTTAGTTCTCAGAGGAGATAATTAGAAAGTGGCTTAGCAGTCAAATGAGCTGTGTATTTTTCTGTTTTGCTTAGAAGAATGTACAACTCACTGTGACAGCAAGAGAAGTAGATTGCTGTAGAAGACAGCATCAGAGGAAATGATAAAACAAAGTTTCTGATCACTTGTGGTCACTCAAATGTATCATCTTTTATAAAGAAGTGAGAAGGAGCAGAGCTCTCCCTGAGTTAACCCTGTTGTTTTATGTAGCAGTGTTTTTGATTCTTAGCCTTTCCTATGGTAATTTAGTACGTGTTGCCTCTTGAAACACTGAGTTTACAATCCACGAATCCTTGAACTTGAGCAGCAACATGACTTGCAAAGCACTGAAAGTGAAGGTGAGGTGCAGTGGGGAAAGACTAGAAGTGTTTCTATTCAAATTTCAGCTTTCACTGCTAGACAGGGATGATGAATGTCTGACAATGTTATAATCATATATAGCAGAAAGAGTTTAAGGAAATGGAGTAGAGATGGAATAACCAGTTGCTGTCACTTTCTGCTAGGTGGGCTTTTGGCACCTGAGCTGTAAGCAAGTATTTTTTTTTTTCAATGGTTCCAGGACCACATTCAGGCTGCATTGAAGTCCTCACATATTTAAACCTTATTTTTAAAGTTATTTATACAAAAGTTACTATTAAAAGGAAGTGATTTTTTTTTTTTAAATCCCCTGAAAATACAGGAGTGTTCTGTGAGGATTTACAGTTCCTCCCGTACTTACATTAACAGTTCCACATAACGAACGTTTTTGTTCAGGGCTTCAATTTCTTTCATCTCCTTCTCAGTGAGGGAGAAGTCAAAGATCTAATGGAAGGAGATGTTAGGAATTAGTTAGCATTTCTTGTCATAATCAACCTTCACATGTTCCAGATTTCAGAAGTACAATCTGTCCTTCTCCCCCTATCTCTCCCACAAATTCATGCTTGCTTGCATTTATAGTAAAGTCTCGAGGACATGAATAAGCCGAGTCACATTTGCCTACACTCTTTTGCAAGAAGGGGAAGGTAGTCTGGCAGTACTGAGCCACCAGCTTTGAAAGGAGTATGTTGCCAAGGAAAGCATAGAGCAATGTGGGTACTGAGTGCTGCAAAGGACATAGGAACAAATGCTTCGTCTTATTTGGGTATGATGGTCAAGCCAGATGTTTTGTGATGGTGTGATTATGACCCTTTCTGTCACACTTGTATGCAGCAACCCTTCCCTAACAAAGCTGTCCCATACTGGAAGACTGGGCAGAACAATCAGTCATTCCAAGGTTGCAGTACCTGCAACCTTGGGCTGCTGACCTGCTGAATTACTTCATCTTGCTTGTGTTGCTCACTGCACAAACTGGTGCTTTGGGACACACGACCAGCTGGAATTTTAGGTACTCCAGAGAGTTAAAACACACCAAAATTTCCTCTCTGACTTGCTCTATTATTGTCATATCGTGTTACCATTAAGTGGTGGGGGCAAAAATCATCGACTGTGGTAAAGTTTGACATCAGTTAAGTCTTGTGTATAACTATGGAAATAAATGGAAAAATTACCTTCTACAGGGACAAAGCCAATGTAAGTGCATTTATCCGTGTACCATTGGAGTATGAACTTACCTGGAAATTCTCTCTGATGCGTTGTGGATTGAAACTTTTTGGGATGACCACCACCCCTCGCTGGATGCTGAAACGCAAAGCAACCTGTGCAGCAGTCTTGTTGTACTTTTTGCCAATGGCATTCAGCACAGGATCCTTCATTAAAGGAGGGGAGGACACATTTACCCTGGAAGAAAATTGGGAAGAAAAAGAAAACAAAAAATCTCTTATCTTTAATGTAAAAACACAGGGACATCTACTTATTTGTGGACAGAACACTGTACCTTTTGACAAGTGGTGTGAAAGATGGGAGAAAACCTTTGTCACTTAGGTTGGCGGGCTGTCAAAGGCAACTTCCTATGCGACCTCCTAATGTTGACTTAGTTTCTACTTCCTCACCTAAGCCTCACACATTCCCAGTTACAAACACTTGCTTTCTGTTAGAGGAGACCTAAGGCAACCTCCTATACAGACACCTGGCATTCTTTGATGACAGCATGCAGCAGGAGTGTGGCAAGTTTACATTCACAACTGTAATATTTAGACACTGAAGTTCAAAACTACTTTGAAAAATGGGGACAGAGGTATTTTACACAGAGACCCAGCAGTGGAAAGCTATATACTCTTTTCCTGGATGTTGTCCTTCTATTAGAAAGTAACGTGGAGACTTACCATGATTCATCCCTTGAGGTTCCCAAGGGGCTGTACCCAACAATAACAATGTCATGTTGTCTGCAAAATTCTAAGAGTTTGGGTTGGGTGAAGTAGGGATGGCATTCAACCTACAGGAGTAGCATAAAAAGAATGATTAATCCTCAGAAGCAGATGCTGTCTCAATATTTGTAGAGCTACAGACCAGGTGATACTTTCAGGAAAGGATATGTGTAAGTTAGGGAATAAGGAAACTTACTCTGTGGTTACTGTTCTAATTGTACACTGTATGGCGATAGGGAGTTTTTTACCTTTTTTTTTTTTTTTTTGTGCACAGCAGATCAACATCTATGCATCTATGACTAATTTGGCTGCAAAGAACTTGTATTGACCTCCAGTGGAAAGGTGGCAATAAGTAGTGGTGATAGAGGTGAGGGAAGCTCACTAGAAACAAGTAGACTGAGAAGGCAACCCATCTCATGTGAGTCAATTCTCTTTCTTTGCCTCTGCCTTTCAGGATGACTAATCTGGTGTTGTTTTTAGGGAAGAGTTAGCATAAACTGTCCCAGATAGAAAGGTGAGGGGGGATACAGTAGAGATTATGACCCTGTTGCAAGCTCTGCCCTCCCACATTGCAAATACTGTTCCCTTGCAGGCAGAGATTTTTCTGGCTGCGATCTCAGGTTGTGGGAAAAGGATGTCTGCAAGGTGACAGAGCAACCACTGTTTGCAGGGCAGTCTGAAGCTATCTGGCATAGCTATGCTTCCTGGCTAGCTGCCCTAAGCTGGGCTTAATCTTTTGCCCAGTTTCCCTCGACCCCAGGAAGCAGCAGCAATGCTCAGTGCAGTCTTAGGGCACGCCAGAAACAGCAATTGCATTTTGCACCCGCTAGGCATGTTAATACCAGTGAAGGGTGCTGGAATTTCCTCTTCTCACGAGCTGCCGTTCCCTCCAGCCCAAATACAGAAATGAAGGCTGTGGCCAGCCTTCCTGCCCTGCTCCACGGCAATTCCAGCCCTCCAGCCCATGCACTGAGAGTGAGAATTTGGTCCTGCACTCAGAGCGGGAAGTTGGTCCTGCTTGGTCTCTGGCCCCTTCTCTGGTATTGCTGATGCAGATGTTTGTTTGTGCCAAATGAGTCAGAAGAGCTTCCCAATATTTCTAGGAAATGCAGTGACCTGCCAAATGCTAGAGCCAAAGGTATTGGGCATTCAGATGGGTCGCTGCCACTTATCGCCTTCTCAGAGCCCCACTGCTATAATTTAACTCAGACGTGACCGTCATCTTCATGGGCTTGTTCACCTTGTTCAGTCACTTGAATTGTTTTTTTTCCTCTAACTCTTATGAATGTCTTATAGGAGAGGCACAAGAGAGCAAGTACAGGAAATTTAGGAGTTGCTTCTAATGGCTTTTAAACTTAAGAAGCTCAGAGTGACTCAGGAACCCTGATACTTAGGGTTGGGTTGGTGTCAGTGGAGGTAGAAATGGCTTCATTGAGGACTGGTTAGCTCTGAATAGTTTGTCTTGGGAATTTTTGGACTTGAAGTAAGGTACATGGCAGAGATTTAAGATCTTCATTGACTTGGTGTTCAACCTTGTTATGGAGCTTTGGCACAGAGGCACTGGTTTTACAATCCTAGAGCAGAAACTGAGGAAAGTGATTGCTTCAGCACATTCAAATATACATCTTTAGCCTAGATAGGAAAAACAATATTTTCTAGCTAGAAATGGAAGAGTGACAATATGGAGGGCAGTGCCTGTGACAAAGTATACATCACCCTTCTGTACATGGCAGCTTAGGCTATGTGTTTGTCTCTGTGTTCCCTAAAGGGCAGTGGCACCATGGCAGGCACTGCCCTTGGCTTGCAGTCTTACCTGGTTGCTGACAGGTTTGTACTTAAGTCCTGGCTTGTTCATGATCATCTCCAGTTGCCTGCGGTTGAAATTGGATACTCCAATAGACTTTGCCAAGCCTGCATCTTTACATGCCTCCATAGCCTACAAAGAAAGCAAAGAGAAGAGGAGTCCCATGCGTTGGCTTGATTCCTTGGAGCACCCATCTTAGAGAGAAGTGGAAGATAGACCATTCTAGAGACTGCAAAAAACCCTTTGCTGCAGCAGAAGTAATAGTTCTGTTAGCATGAGGGCTGGTGTTGTCCAGACCTTCCAAACTCCTGTGGCAACATACAACACTCATGTGTTGACCTGCTTTCCAGACCAAACCCTAATGTTTCATACATCCTGTGAGGATAGAATTTGTTTAGAGAGCAGAAAGATTTACCTGAGATATAGATACTTAAATACCAGACATCTGCTTTCAAAGAATTTTGCTTACTTTATGTTGCTTTAGCAGCGCCTCAAAGCTGGCAAAAGAAGAGTGAACAAAACATACTGCTTTCTTGATAAGTCGATTTACTCATTTTGATTGTAAGACAGGTTTTACTGGTGAAATACCCTATATATCTGCAAGGCAAATCACAAAACCCTAACAGATAAAGTACAGTATAAAGTAGGAAAAAAAAAAGGTGGGGGGGGAGAGAGGCATTCTAGATAATTTGCATTTTAGACAAATCCTAATAGCTGAGAAACCCATATTAATACCCATCTTCATTAGCTTCTGCTGGGTTGTTAAGAGAAAACAGAGTCCTTTCCTATGGTCTTACCATTTGCTCCCAGAAACTCTGTACACGAATAATTTGGTGACTGTTGGAGACAGAGCAGACCCCACTGTGGAGCTGAATGCCCCTCCTACTGGTTTTGTTATTCCTTCCTGTCTCACAGGAGCTGAAAGCAGGGAGGTAAGAAGCACTGTGTGTTTGATGACCTCTAGTTGGCCTCATATGCTTTATATCACTCAGTGACAAGTCAGCAAATACAGTCATCTGGAGCCATTTTGCCTGCTAGCACCATACTGAGAGAGTGAAATTATCTGGATTGAGTTGAGCCATTTTTATTTAGATTGATGTTGCTATTTGCAGGCACTCACCACCACCTTTTTTTTCTCCAGGTTTATTAGCTGAAGAGAGTGGCCTGCTATAGCATAACCTTTACAATAAGCACCAGCTGAAAGATAGCCTAGCAGTGCTGTGAGAGCTGTTGCTTTCAATGTTTGAGCAACCAGCCTGTGAAAAGAGACCATTGGACTGCATCAGCCAAAGACAAGGGTAACATAAGCAACTAACTTGGAAGTCCCTGTTGCCCCTGAAACCCAGCCTGGATGGCTCAGCTGCCAAGGGAAAGCTCAGTCCCACTCTGGGCTCTCTCCCACTGAAATTTCACTCAGAGTTTCATCATTTTCCATCTTTATCTGCTGTACCTTGAATAGAGCTGAACTGGGATACAGCTATCCAGATCTGGACTAGCCAGAGTGTCCATGGCTTTGAGAGACACAAGCGTGAGAAGATTGCTAATCACACTCTTTGCCTCCCCCAATATCCAGAGACCAAGTGGCAGTAGGCTTAAGGAGATATCTGCCTTCAGGACTAGAGCACATCACAAACAAATTTAGGATGCAATCTCTCAGGGAAATACTACCTCCCTCCAAGTTTTCTTACCAGAAAAATCTTGTGTTCCCATCTGATAAGTAAATTTAGAAGTGAGTGAACTTGTTCTAATGGCAAGTGATGGCAAAGTCTTGGGCTTCGGTGGTTTTTTTGGCAGGGGGAAGGGTTGGTTCTTTTTTTTTGGTAGGGGTTTTTTTGGTTGGTGGTTTGTTTGGTTTTTTTTTATGTTGAGCTTTAGGGCAAATTCTATTTTTTATTGAATGTGAAAAGCTTTTTTTTTTTTTATTTTATAAGAGCATCCAGTCTTTTCTCACAGATCCAACTTTCTCCTTCTATAAAGATGTGATAAAGGGGAAGGATTCATAAAAGCCTCAAGAAGCAAATGCAGAGTGTGCTTTCTGAAAGAAGGAATGTGGATGTTGAACATTTCAGCAATGTTCTGTTTTGTTATGAAAATAATCAAATGATAGCAAGAAGCAACATCCTTAGGGACAGAAGTAAAATCTATCCATGGAGCTGGTAGAACTTGATCCATTTACCCTGGCAATATGCTTCAGCTATGTTTATGAAAACCACAGGTAAAACTGAGAATGAGGATCTGTGGTTTTAAAGCATATGTGGATGGATCTTATGTTTGCTTACCTCCCAAGTGGCACATAAGTCTGTCTCATGGTAGATAAATTTTCCATTTTCATCTTTTGGGTACAGCGCTTCTCCAGGCTGAAAAGTAAAACCACACTTCTGTGCTTTAAATAAACAATTTTCACCCCTCAGCACAAAGATCTTTCCACAGACTCTCATTCTACTAGCAAACAAACAAAAAAAATATTGAAAGGCTTTCTGAATCACCCTAAGTTCAGCAGATCATTCACGCTGGGCTTACCACATCCTTGACTGCTAGATCGCCCTTGGACACACTCCTGAGCTGTCACATGAGTGTACACTCAGCAGTTCCCTGATGGCCTTTTTTTTCAGTAAACTTTTGACCTCTATGTTATGACATCCAAAGGACTAGTCTCCTTCCAAAGGGCTGGGTTAGAGTACCAAGGTGTATTCTCTTCTACTTCTTCCCTCTTTTCTTCCTAGCCCTTCCCCTGATCCTGCTTGTGTCCTAGGCACTGGGAAGAGTACCAGCTCAGTCCAGTTTCGAACAGTTGGAGGGTCCAAGAGCTACTAACAGTAAAGGGCTATGTGCATAGCTAACCTCTTAAGCATATTATCTGTTTTTTCTTTGGGCACTGGAAACTCTTTCTTCTGTTCTCTATACCTTATACATTTCAGAGTTGAGTTATGAGCTGTTATCTCATGAGCACAGCTTTCTCTTATTTGCCGGCAATTTCACTGCTGTTACAGGCAATGTATTAACACATCCCTCCATATTGTCTGATCACAATTTGACTTCTTATTTTTTTAACAAAAACCATTCAGTGATGTTTGACATTTGATCTGACGTCAAACCGCTACATTTCAAAGGCCTGGGTACAAGATGTTGACATGGTAACTCTTTGGGAACATGCAGCTGTGACTAATATGATCAGTAACTGGCACCTCCCAATTGAGTCAAGTTCAAATTCAAGGCATTTAGTGGGAAAAGTGAGTGTAAGGGAAACACAGTCTCAGATTTCAGAGGGCCAAGGTCTAAGTTACAAGCATAAGGCTGCCTCTTCCAAATGTGCTGGTTTTCCCTCAAAGAATTCCACAAAAATGGCTTGTTACTTTTGTTGCTGTGTCTTGCTGGAAAAAAAAGTGGATCTTGACTAGAAGGAAGTAAGTGGCTGTTAGGTACCATTCTTCTAGTAGAAGGCAAACTCTTTGCCATCATAACGTGAGGTGGAGAAGAGCCATTTACAACCCCATCCATATGGTATTTTGGAACAAACCATTCATCCCCATGGTAACCCAGCACATTCTCCAAGGACCGCAAGTTCAACATAGAGTAATTGGACTTCTTTAAGTTCAGGGGATGGGTCTGAATTCAGGATCTTTTTACTCTGCTCCACTTCTAATTAACTTCTGTTCAGCGTTTTTTCACAGTAGTCAGTAGACAGCAATTACATTAGCTAATTTATCCTGCTCCCATTTTCCCTTGTTTCTATTACTTGTGTTCTCAAAAATGAACCAAATCAGGATGAACAGCACTTGAAGATGAACTTCTCTTGTCTGAGATTAGTGGTGTCAGCTGTTGTGGATTTCTACAGGGACCAATAGTTCTTCCAGCCTCTATAGAACTGTGCAAGGCTTTGAAGTACAGCTGTCTCTGCTCAATAGTTTAATCTGTTTATTTTCTCTACCAAGCTACCTTTTTCTGCAAAGGAATTCCTGAATGGAAGAACTGTCTGCAGATGGATAAAGTGCTGAGAGAAAGGCAGTTTTTTGATGGTGACAGGGAGGTGGTTATGGGGTCTTAGGTCTTTCAGAAGTTAGTCGTATTTCTTAGCTCTTGGTACTCAGGAACTACATCATATCAGTCATTCCCACTAATGCTGTTATCTTCTCTTGCAGTCTCTTGGAGGTAGCCTTGCACTTCACACTGAATGTAACGTGGCTTCCTACCATGCTGCCACGTGAGCACTGAAATAAGTGTGGCAACACTGTGCAGTCATTGCCACTATGCAGGAATCACATCTTACCATGCCATGCTCAATGTCTGGAGCCACTCCAAAAGATACCAGGCAACTTACTTGCCTATTTAAAACATAGCAGTTGTTAAGCACTGAGAGGAAAAGCCCTGCTTCCATTATAATAACATTCTCACTAACACAGGTGCATGAAGACTGGTCTGCACATCCCATTGCTTTCATAAAATGGTCTTGAACAAGCAGGCTTTCTCAAGAGAGCAATTTTAACAACTTGTAAGTGCCTATTCTGTAAACAAAAGGCAATACGTAGTCAAAAAGTGAGGCCAATAGTCTGTCTTAGGTTACTGTGTTAAAATGACAAGATACTTAGATGAGACATGTTCAATTTAAGGCTAAAACACCTGCTTTCCTGCCAGAGCATGGAATAATTCAGGAGGGAGGTATTGGCAGACCCTTTAATGCCAGGTACCTCCTTACTGATTAATCAGTCATCTGAGCAGAGTATCCTACAAAATCTGCTAGTCGGTATGAACTCCCCAGGCAGAGGGCACGTGGTGGCCAGGAAACCTGTTCCTGCTGGTCATCTGCCTTGTTAGGTTAGAGGGGCTGAGCACCAGTGTTGTGGGCTAAAGGCAGGGAAGGACAGAAAGTCCTGAATGGGATATCTATGTGAGGGAACAATACAGGGAGGTGCAGGCTAATGTGGTTAGGTCAGTGAATCATGTCACCCCAGGTGCTGGCCATTCTCGAGCCACTGAGAAGTGCTAGCATGGTGGGGCTTTTGTCTCCTGAGTGGTATGCTCTGTAACCAGCTTCCTCTTACTCTGCCTGAAAGTCCTTATGACCACTGGCACTGCTGGCTAGGCTCTGCTGGGGCATGTTTCTTACTGTTTTCAGAGCAGGATTGTAAGTTCTGTCTCAAGTACTTCACTGGTTCTGAGCAGAGACTGCTTTTGCTAGAAGGCTTTGGGGGAGCCAGGAAAGCACCAGTGTTTGCAGACTAGGGGAGAGTAGGAGCATCTTAGCATTATCCCTGCATACTCCTCACTAATGGCAAGTATCACCCACAGGATGGGTGTATTTATGAGAGAGGGAGCAAAGGAAGGAAACCTGTCACCATTGCAAAAGGATGGGGTTTTTTCTTTTTGTATTTGGCACAAAAAATGTATATTTTTCAGGCAGAAAGTGATTTTTTTCTCCTCTCACGGGGGACATGAATGAATCTCTAGGTCTGCTACTCCTTTAACAACTCAAGACTGTTGATACAAGCCTCAGGGAGTCAGATGTACATTACTTTAAAGCCAGCTGTCTATATCTTTATATTGTGAGACAATGACCTTCACTATGTGGGAGAATGAACTATTAGAGAATACAAACATAGGCAAAGGGAAACAGGAAATTGCTAGTGGTGGGAAATTTTCAAAAATGTACCCATAAGGATTCCATGCGTGTGACTGTATAGATAAAACTTTAATATTAAGAGTCTAGTTACTGCTATACAGGTCTTAATAGGATACGGTTTCCTTGGGGAAAAAGGACTGCAGATCTAAGGTGATAGCCTTGTTGATAATTTTCTTTCTATCTTATATTTCTGGTAGTTTGGAGGCTGTAGCAAAATATGATTTTAATAATCAGAGAACTACTTTTCTTGCAAAAAGAGGCCAGTTTAGAGCTTAAACATCTCTCAGAAACAATTAGCCAGCTAATTGCCTGAACTTATTCTCTCTAAGAAGGATTTAATTAGTTCAAAAGCACTTAAATGTTTGGAATATAATTTTTCTGATTTCAGTATTATTTCATTTGCCTTTATATCATGTACTTGTAGAGGAAAATTGCAAAGCAAGATACAGAGAGCTGTGAAACCAGAAAGTTTGTGGACTTGCAAAGGCTGGTTGCAAGGCAGAAGGCATGCAACTCTGATGTGAGCTCCTTGCCTTTGTAGGTTTTGCCTATCAGTTGCCCATAGCCAACGGTATGAAGGAATATTAGACTAACTTTTGAGAGTGAGAGTTGGACAACCCATATTTGGGACCAACTGTGATCTACTGGAGCTGTCTGAGAGGAGCACTGTGGTTACAGCGATTAAGGTCATAACTGCAATTTGCCCAGTGGCTTTAATTTCTGATAGGGGCTTTTCCCCCCCTTTCCCTCTCCCACTTCAAACTTTGCCACTAGCCTGTTGCTGCTTTCTATAACCTCTTTCCTCCAGTGACTCCCCTCCTCATGGCTCAGAGAGGATTTGGACACATCTACTGTTTCAACTACAGTAATTCCTCAGCATAGGGAGAGGAAATGCTCTAATCCCAATTAGGAGACCCATCCTTCCAGTACAAAGACTCCATGCAACAGCTGTCCTTTACTGTTCTCACACCACCTATGAGCCTCTCTTTGTGCAATACATGCATCAAACATTATCTGACCAAAGTGCTATTGCCAGCATAGGCTGGAAGCTGCAAGAACATGCTAGATGGAGACCTTGACTCAAGCTTAGTTCATGCACTTTTTTCAAGCAATAGTTCTTTTTACCTTGAAAGCCATAGGCAGCTCAATAATGTAGAGGTCAACGTAGTCCAGCTGCAGGATCTTCAGAGTTTTCTCCAGCGTGGGACGCACCAGCTCTGGAGGGTGGCAGGTATTCCACAGCTGTGGAGGCAAGCACAGGCTCTTTTCTGAGTGCCAGCAGGAACAGTGAGCCAGCTGAAGCCCCCCAATACACACTCCCTCCTTCACCACTCAATCCTTCTTGTCCTTCTGACAGAGCCCATTATGCACAGCGCAAAGACATTGTGGTCTACATCACTGCATGGCAAAGGTGAGGGGCCTCACCCTGTCCTCTGTCAGAGCGAGGTGCAGAGGTCAAGACAGGAATTCTGGCCCAGGACTGAGGCAGTGTTGACCTGGTAAAGCCATTACATATTTGTTTATTACAACACAGTTTCTTCTGAGCTGAGTATATTACAAACTCTTGCTCAATGAACTTAGGCAGATTTCTTTTGTTTTCCAAGCTTTCCATGCATATGCTTTCACTCGAAAACTTTGTTCCCACAAGGAATCTGTGGTCAGTTTTATGCTTGAAGGCAGAAGTTCAGGTCATGTGAGTTAGCTATTGAACAGCCAAGCACCTGGCACAAAGAGAATCTTTTGGTTTTCTCCTGTGGTGGTGCAGCCTGAGTGACTGCCTGACCTAGGGAAGTTTTTGTTTACTCCCTAGTCCTCACCAAAACATGTCATTGTGTTTAGTCACTGCGATGCAGGTGTCACTAGTTAAAGCAGTCTTTTCCACCTCTTCAATCCCAACTGCTTGCTTTTGGGGGTTATGCCCCGAGGTTGCTATGGATTATGCTTAGTTGATTAGCATTCAGTACTGTCTCTAACTGAACTCTGTTGATGCAAATTTCTTGCAAGAATAAAACCATAGCATGGTAATTAGTAACGAAGAGCCCTTTGTAAACTGATTGCTGCACATAAAATTGACAAAACTCAAAATTAACACACAATAGAAGGTTTAAAGTGTCATTTGAATGCACACAATAAGCTGGGCTACTTTATTTTGGTTTTTTTTTCTCAATGCACAAAACTGAAGTGTGGAGTCTGTAGAGGTTTTTGTCGCTTTTGTTTGCTGGAAAAACCTGCTGTTTGCTGGTATGGTCATTGTCTAGTCAGTTCTCCTTCCAAATCTGACAGCCACTGCACGCCAAGGTATAGAAGGAATTCGTTCTTAACACATAAAACACTTGAATTGCCATTTTTGGGGGATGATGTTGTCTATGGCTGTTAAAGGGCATTGCCTGGATAAGTTTTAAGGTATTTTAGATGTTTGGTTTTGTTTTATTTTTTATTAAACCAGATTATAGTTATTCCCTGGGAAAATCATCTGCTCAGTTCTGCCAGCAGAGGCAAGAACATATTGTCTTGAAGTTATTTTGAGAGCATCTCATCTGACTCTGACCTAAGCTGACAAACCAAAACAGGGTTTGGCACCTGGCAGTTCATACTAGGCCTTTCCCAGCTGTATGCTGCAAGGTGTGAAGAGTTTATGGCTTCATGGTGAAGAGGCTGAGGTGTACTACAGTAAGGGGACGAAGGTCCTGTTCTCAAGTTATATGTTGTTCCACTGGATTTCCTGAAAGCCTTAGACCTATGTGTTTTTTAAGCATTTTAAACGAGCTAAACTTGTATTTAAGTAAGGAATTGTAGACACTTCATGTTCAGTTTTTGTTACTGTTTTTTAGAAATTTGATTACCTGAGGTATATTGGTAGTTTAGAAGAAGTTTTTCCAAGTGCACTTTCTAGCCCTGTGCTATTGAGCTCAGCACTTGCCAGTGAATATACTTCCCTTTAAAAAACCTGCAGAATTGTAATGAAACAGCCTTTTAAAACAGCAAACATTTGTACTATGTCAATACATTGATGCCATGGAAACTCGAGAGTTTCATAACTGTTTTCATGATTTGTACAAGCTATTGTATTATCTACCTAAGTAGAACCCATGTAGATGTTTGAGCAGTCAAAACTGCCAGCTGGCTTTGGCATTTTAGGACACCACATTTCCTGGAAATGTTACTTCTAGTTTAATGAAACAAATATCCTGGGATGAAAGAGGAGACCAAAAAGGTCTTGCTGTGTAAGCCAAGTGAGATGCTGGCAGTTGACATAAAACCTCTAAAATTTCTGGATGCTGAGCTGCTCTGCCTGATCAGCCAGCCAGCAGTGAGAGCCAAGTGCAAGTGCTGATGATTTCAACTGGCAGATGCAGCCCGATCACACCAGGTCACTGTTCCAGAAACACTGCCACTCAGCGGGGCTGCTCTTGTTAGTCCCTGCTGACAGACCAGCCTTCCATCTGCGTCATCTCTGTAAGGAAAGATCTGCATCAGGGGCTTGAATCTGAAGGGTCTTGGGAATTTCCAGTACTTCTGATGTCAGAAAACAAAACTAACCTCTGTTGTGCTGACTGCTTCCAAGAATGATCTGTCGTATCTACCGTGTTTCCTAGAAGATGCAACCGTTCATATCAGTTACCTACCAATCAATGCCTGATGTATCTACTGGTGGCTTGATATTTGCCAGTGGTTTGTAAGATTCTTAAGTTTGTGAGGTACATAAATCTAAAGATACATAAACTCATAAGGCAAGGGAAATCCATTCCCATTCCTCCTGGGAAGGTCAGAGCTACTGTGAAAATGTTCAGTGAAGCCTGTGAAAATCCTGGGTTGTGATGGATTGAATTGCCTTTGAACTCTAGATTTAAAGACTACAGAATTGCTGCAATGAATTATCACCCTGAACACCTGAAATTTTGTCAAGCACGAGCAGGGCACAACAGTAAGGTAAGATGCATGTCCCATCTCACAGGCACAAGGCAGGCTGGGACCGCAGGCATTGATTCTTACGGTAACTCTGCATTGCAGCCCTGTGGCTTGCAGGATGTGCAGTTCTGCAGATGAGTCAACATTTAAGTAGTGACTATCAACTAGGAAAATCATCTAGTGATTGGATCAGACAACTGCATATAAAAAGGCTTAATAAATAAAACAAGTTTGCACATCTCCTATAAAATTTCCATTCACAGAACCTAAATTTTGATATGTGAAAATAAACTGCGGGGGAAGAAGTCGAGAAAGTTAAAATACTCAAAATTGTTAGGACATCTGGTTCTAAACTTTTGGCACAACTTGGTGGTTTTGATTTGAGATATTACTGGTAACTTGCAGTAATGACACTATAAAACAGTTGAAACCAAATATTTTCACTGATCCAAATCAACATATTTGGCATATGAGAGACTGAGCAACTCCCTTGATAAAGGCAGAATATTTGAGGACATTAAGCTTTTCTCAGGATAGCAAGGTTGCTACCAGTAGAACCAGGCAGGAAATGTGGAAAAGAATTGCATATTTCACAGACTGGAAATCGCTGTATTTGGAAATTGGTCTATAGCTTCTGGAAATCCACTTGGTCTGCAAACTACCCAATCCAAAGCTTAGTTTCCTAGATCATAGAACTTAACTAATTTGCTCACAGTAAAACAGGGTTTTCATCTCTTGGGACCTTTCACTCTAGGAACAGTGTTTATTTGCAAGTCTGTTGAGTAACTTTGTGGATTACATCTTATTTGGGAAAGGAGAAAAGGAAAATATTAGGCTGATATGTTCAAAGAAGCCCTGCAGGAAGGGCAATTTGAGGTCATAAACTCCCTTAAAAACTGGAGAGGAACCATCAACCTTAATGTGCAAGGAGTTTCCTTATATCTGAGATATAGTCACTGTAGTTGTAGCAGCTTGTGTCAGACACTTAATTGAACAAGAAATTTCATTCTTTTAGGACAGAGTCAATTTTTACAGCTAAAACTGAAGTATTAACTAGTTCGTGCATTGCTCCAGCCTCGTTGGTCTAGAACAGGAGTGTAATGACATCTTTTCTCCAAATAAGTTGATTCATCATCATAGAACTTTTTAATGACAGGTGATACAGTAACTAAGGGTGTAACTTGATGAGTAATTTTCTGGCAGTAATACCAATGTAAGCACTTGCTGTTCTCCCATACATAGACACTGGCATGCACGTGCTTGCTCCCATCTCTATCGTTGTGCAACCTCATGACAAACCTGTACAGGGAATCACTCTAACAGAAAATAACTCATTTGCAGGATCATTGTCCAAATTGGGCTCAGTGTGTGGCTACAAAAATGTGTGTGACAGCACAATGTGTGGTACAGTAACAATTTAGACATTAATGGTCTCAACTTGCAGGTACCTACAATACTAAGCAGAATGGGTGTTGCAGAGTTCCCATTGCTATCAGAGATTGAAACAGAACAACAGTGATTCCTGTGCCTAACAGCAAATCTAGTGTTTGTAAAGATCTGTGGCATTATGGTAATGCTAGGAAAGAAAAATAAAGGATGTTGGACCTGGAAGGAAGCATGCCAGATGCTGACCACCCGCATTCCTAAGAAAGACCATTCATGGAAATCCTGGATTTAGTGTAAATAATCTAAGCACAGCTTCTCACCTTGCCACAGTAAAAAATGTCCTCTCGCTTGATCTTTCCTTCAGCAATCTTCTCCCGGATGGCTTGTCCAACTTCATGCTCATTGAAGTAGACAAAGGCACCATCGATATGGCGGTAACCAGCATCAATGGCAATCTTCACTGCCTCCAGACAGGAACCTTTGGGGGTCTGACAGGAGAAGAATAAACATAGTTTCAGCCTCCTGCTCATCCCCTTTCCAGTGTGATAGAGTCACTGAGATACACACAAGATTCATGCTGGAATTCATCCAGTCTGACCATCCCTTATCTCCCCAGACACCTCTGTTTCAACTTCTAAATGAAAAGGTGCTGTGCACTTTTCCTCAAAACTGCTGTGAAGGTGGAATTAGACTGGAAAAAGCAACAAAGCAAAAACTGTTTGTGTCTGTGAAAGAGCACTAGAGTCCTCAGAAAGTAGAATTGAGTATATTTGATATGAAAATTAGTTCAGAAATTCTTATCCAGAGAGCAAGGGCATTCCTACAACAGCCATTTGATAAAATCCCTTACTCAAGTGGAAGATGAAATTTTGGTTGAGCAGAGCTCATCATCTACCTGCTGATTGGCGGCTTAGACCTTTCAGCAGTGGATAAATTTGGATTTTACTTGTTTCTCCTCAAATCAGTTTATCATTGGTGGTATCACAATCCAAAGGGTGACAGCTCAGGACTGTCTACTGATATTCCCAGTTCTGGACAGCTGCTTTACTGTGTAGTTAAGAACCAGTAGTTGTTTTAATGTGGATTTATATACATTGTACTGCTTCAGTTTAAGATGAGCCCAAGAAACCTCCTAATAAGTCCAAATATTTTTGTACTGTGTGCCGCATTATATTTACTCGTCATTGCCAAAATTTAGAGTGTGCTTGTTTTTTCATAGCAGTCATATTTTCCATTAGCCAGTGTGGCAAGCAAAATTACTCAGAGGCCAAACCAAGCAAAAAAGCATAGAACTGGTTACTGAAATCGTTTGTCTGGTCACTGGAATTGTACTGAAAATGTCTTATTGTTTCTATACTTCTAAGTGGTCATGGGCTCTCAGCAACATGCAGCAACACTATTCTTCCAACTTTTCCATGGGCATTGCTCTGCTGTGACAGGGACATCTGATTCACTTTAAGAAAAAGTGAAATAGGGTGAGTCAGCCTGCTCTGCTGTGTTGCTATCTGTCAGCAACAAACGCCAAGAGTTGAATTTTGCTACCTGGAAGTACAGGGCCAAGATCACACTGCTTCTCCTATGAAGAAAACAGATGCTAGACATATCTGAAAATGAGAAGGTATGAAGAGAGAATGTCAAATTTGTTGTTTTTGGTGATGCCAAAGGAAGACAAAAAGCAGGACCAGCAATAAGTGTTGTTGGGAAGGATCACTTTTCACCATAGCAATAGCTCTCCCTCCTTTCTGTCCTTTGATAGCTGCTACTGGCTTGGCTGTCCAGGAGTGTGCCATGAAATAAACAGCTGCTTTTCTGCCACCTGATGAAAGAGAAGGTGTGAAACTCATAGGTGCTATAGGATGCTTCAATGGCTAAAGGTATTGGTCTTCCCTTCCATGTTCATGTGAGAAAGGTCTGATGAAGACATGAGGGTCAATCTCTTTGTTTCAGTCCCAGAGTTGTGGGTTGGTGACAGATTATTCTGGCATAATAGGACCATATCCCAGCCTGCTTGTGCTGCTCTTCAGTGTCCCATCTTGGCTGACTGCTATTGGTCACAAATGGACCAACTTCTGTTTGGGCTTGTGGGGACTTTCTGCTCCGGCATGCATTGCCTAGAGGTTACTTAAAATGCAAAGCCCCTCACGCTTGCCCTGATTTATGGCAGACATGAGTGAGGGCTGAGAGGTAAAATGGCACGATTTGGCACTCTGCAGTATTTACAGAAGTGATGATGCAATACTATTTGCTTATTTGAGAGAGACAACGAAACACTTGTTTCCGTGCTTTGCTGCTTTTATTGTGGGAGCCTCCCAACAGCACGCTCAGTCCCTGCCAGAGCCCTTTCCTAGTTGTTAGCAGGATGTAATGAAGACCATAGCAGCTAACAGCCTTTCAGGTGCAGTCAATGGCTAGTGTTGCAGAAGTGCGAGGCATGGAGTAGTGACAACCTCCAACATGTTCACTGCTTTGTCCCTGCCTGAACCTGCAAGGAAGGATTTGAGAAAGGCATCAGGAAAAAAGGTCTGACACGAGTATTATGAGCCTGCAGTTACTGATGACAGTAACCTCAGACCTCTGTCCCAACAATGAGCTGCACGAGGCTGTAGCCAGTTGCAAAAGTCAGATTAACTAGCACAGAGCAACGGGACTCAGCTTAAGGTCTGGTGAGTTCTAGTCTAAATGGTGATTAGTTATCTGAAAGAGAAATATATTTCCAAAAGTGCAGTCAGTGGTTTCTCTCTGAAACCTGATTTTTGAAACAATGTGACTTTTAGATTGCTTCAGCCTGTTTGACTTTTACCATTCAAGTGTGTGAAAGCAGAACAATTAGAGGACAGAGATGCATTACCTTAATTCAGAATTTTAAGAAAAAAAAATATTTTTTTTTTCCATTTGTTGAAGAGCCTGGAAATGAAGTTTGGTACCAGAATTTCCTCTCTCTTGAGAGATTGCATGAACACAGCTCCCTGTTGTTCCCTGAAGTCGTAAACCAAACTCCATCAAGTAAAGAAATGTTGATTATTGACTTGTGTCTTTTCTTAGACACCATAGCTGGTTTGATCAGTGAAAAAAGGCGAAGGAATAGGTGGAGAAAGGTAGAGTCTCACATATAAGGGAACAGCACAATTGCAGACTTGGGAGGAGGGAAGAATAGAGGAGAATGAGAAAGCTTGCAATTACTGCAGTTGCTTTTGGCTGAAGCAGTTGACTCATGTTAGAGCTGAATTTCTATGCATTTTTAAATCTTTTGCATGGGACTTACATCTGTACAAATAATCTTGTGAAAGTTTCCTCCATCTCAAGCAATAATCTTATTCTTTAGGGGCTTGGGGAGGCTTTTTTTTTGGATCAGGTTTTGATTACAAGTGGCCGGAGAAGGGTTTACATTGAATACAAATGTTTTCATTGCACTAGTTCATTTCATGTGATGTGGTATATTAGTTCTGACAGATTCTGGTCTAAGGTGCTTCATATGAAAATGCAAAGCAACCTAGGGAACAGTTTTTGGAAAATTTTGCCTCTATTGAACTGTCCCAGCTGAAGGTCTGAGACATCTGTGAGCCTGGAAACTTTATACCATATGTTAATATTCATTCTAATGGAGAAACTATCATTTCTAGCATTTCACATGTTTAATCCTTCCAAATCCTGCAATAATGGTCTGTGGTAAACTGCGCTGATGAGTTGCACAGACTAGTTATGTTGTGGTACTGCTGCTTTTTAGAAGTGTTGCCTTAAATGTCATATCTTTTTCTGTTGTTCCCTAACAGACCATACTAAAGCTGGATGACTCAGATCACCACTGTTCATACTTCTTTCCATTAGAGAAAGCACAGTCCTGCATCTTTCTCCTCTACCTCACTGCTCAGCCTGAAGTGTTTTAATCTTTCCTGTCTTTCATGGAACTGAAGTCCTTAGCAGTGACCAGATCAGAGATTAACAACTGAAAAACAGCTTTTATTTAAGTGCAGATAGAAGTTTATGATATGAGTATGTTGTATAAGGGCCGGCACCACTTCAATCACAGCAGCTGATGAAACAGTATCTCCCAGGCTGTTTGGCAATGGAGCAACCACCTTTACTAGGAACTCCAGACCTCTTCCTCCTCCTTACTGCAGATTATACTCACTGGAGTACACTATCTAAAATGTGGTTGTCTATGCTGTGTAGTCATTCCAGGTAGGCCTCCATTCTTGTGCCATTCCCAGTTTAGCAGGACTCACATTTAGAGCAGTAGAAATATCAGACGAGGTACTGAAATGTCTCCATGTCATAAACCCTTTTGTGTTTTGTCAGTAGTAATTCAGGACTCTGGCTTTGGCCTTAAGACAAATATTTGCTTCTTTATTACTTTTTATTTAAATGTAGATAAGAAGTATGCTTGATCCTTAGCTATTATTTATGTTTCAACTTCTAATCAGTGTGCTCTACAAGTATGCTACTTTGATCAAGGACTTGTTTTAGAACTGGAATTTTATAACCACTTGTACACTGTAAGTCAGATATTTATCTACAGTGCTCTTGCAGTTAGTCACTAATTTGTACCAAAAAAGGTATTAAATTTATTGCATGTTCTATGATAAAAGGAAAGCTGCTTGGTGGACTAGAACAACTTTCTCAATCGCTAATAAATGTCTTCAATAGCATCTGTGTTATTTTTAAGATCATAAAATTTAAGGAAACAACACACACAATTATTCCCTCTATCAATCAATACGTTGTAAACCTGCTGATTTACCACTACGCATGACAGATTAAACCAGTATCTGTTTCCTTCAGGCTCCATGGTAAAAAAAATGGAACAGAAGGGCTGGGGTAGCAGACTCAGATATGCACCTTCACTGGAAGAAATGAAACTGCAATTTGGCCCCCTCTCCACAGATGAAGTAGCCAACTGGACAGTTACCACTTTCTGTGAGTCTGAAAAAGCAATGTGCTTCATCAGTTCTGTCTGTCTGAAAGGGTCTGCTCTCTTTTTCCTCTGAGACCATAAACTTTCTTATTTTTTAATGTTTATTCCAGACAACTTCCATCACATCCCATTTTGTCAAAAACTATTTTCCCTACTATAGCAAATGAACAGCTTCAGTTTTGTTCATGATTGCATATGACCAAGCCACAGGAGAATATTTTTGTGCAGGCATACCCATGAATTTTAATCTTCCCTCTCAAGTAGAACAGTATTTGCTCAGCAGTGTTAGTGGTTATCCAAATTATTGCTGTTATTTAAGTGTCATAGTTCAGCTGCCCTCCAATTCTGCTGCTTTTTCTATAGCATCTTTTTTCTGGTCAGCAATTTTCAGTGGCTTTCCATCTGATTTAAGAGGGTTATCTCCAAAGACAAAGCTAACAGCACTCATTAGCAGTAGACTGTAATCTTGCAAAGCCACTTGAACAGCTGTCATAGCCACTGCTTTTATGTCTTAACATCACTATTGTCATTTATTCTTTGTTAGTCCATACAGTAAAGGAAAACAGTCTGACTCAGGCTTTCAGATTCAGCTCTGCCTTGTTTCACCCATGTAGCTTTATGGAGTTGCACCAGTGTCAGCAGCACATCAGAGCTGAGGAAGCAGCACTTCAGGGAAGGTGCCCTTTACCTTAGTTCTGAGCATCTCACCTGGTTAGTGCAATGCTATCCAGTCCCTCAGCTGGAAATAATGATCCTGGGAGGAAAAAGTTGAGGTGTTAGGGGACACAGGGCCATCTCCTGGAAAAAAATCTGAGTTTAGCTGCAGCAGAATTATACAAGAGATCCAAGCTGTGGGCCAAGCGCTCCAGTCCTAACCTATAATTTAAGATGTGGAGCTGCTGTTTAGGAATCTTAGTCAGCTAAATACAGGAAGGAGAAAGTAGGTACATTCCTGGGCTCAGAGCCTCCTTCACCAGAGCTCGGCACTCACACACAAATTCTTATGCAAGTTTGAAGAAGCCCAATTGCTTATTTCCATTTGCCTGTTTTCCGGACAAACTGGCAAGAAGGATTGGCTGAAGATGTTAGAAACAGAGCATAGAAAGCATGTGTACTGAAGGCACTGCAGGAAAGCACAGGTTGAGTTTACAAAGCCAGAGGATATGAACCACACAAGGGTACATTCTTAGAATTGTTTAACCTTGTAAAAGAGAAGCTGTACTGTACACCTCTTTCTTGGAAAATGCAACCGCCAGCACATCCCTCTCTCTTAAACACAGGAAAATCTGGCTTTAATCCCCCGGAAGCATTGGCAGCCACCACCCAGGAAGAAAAACCCAGCAAAGGGTTCTCTGCAAAAGCAGGTAGAGCTGAGAATGGAGGCAGAGAACACAGCTGAGAACCATGAGCTACTTTGCTGGCCCAGAAGTTTGCTTTATGTCATGCAGTGTGTCGCCTTGGAAGGTGGAGGACAACAAATACGCATGCCCAGAGAAGATGGGGGGAATGATGCCACTTGTGGCCTTGTGTCACACTGTGAATAAGCATGACCAAGGGTGCCTTTCTCCTCTAACCTGATGCTCTGGCAGTGGCCTAAAGCATGAAGTTTCTCCATACAACAGAAATTAGATTGCATAACTGCAGATTTAACATTTCTAGAATTCCTGTGACATTGTTATTCTAGCATTTAGCCGAAACTGTCTTCAGGAAAGCCTTATTATTGTAGCTGGCAGAAGTTGCTGGAGTTATTTTTACCGCTTGATTGCAGAATTTTCAGTTTTAGAATCAATGCAACTTTTCACTTGATGCAAATTCAGTTAATGCAAACTGAAGCTAAAGAGCTGCCTTGCCTCTCTGTCGGCAGCTAGAGGATTAAAGCAAATCAAGCAAATGATGTGCACGCGGGTTCCCATGCTTGCACTTCTAGAGGGGTAGATGGAGGAAGTTTTCTGAAGAGCTGGAGGACAAAATAACTGGCTGGCTAGCACTGGAAAACATGGATCTAGCTGGAAGGGTGGATGCTATCAAAACACCCTTCAGACAAGAAACACGATCACAGGGATGAGTGAGGTACAAGGGGAAGATAAAGCACCAGCTTGTGCAATAAAAGAGAAGAAAAGATTGCCAGTAGTTCTCCTGTCTCGTTCCCTAGAGTTAAAGGGGAGAGGTTTCTGGCGCCAGTTTGAAGAAGTGTTTGCAAAGGCGAATGTAAAACTTGGGGAATTCCACCACCTAGTTAGCTGAACCAACAAAAGTTAGCTTTGATTAAACATAGAGAGGCATTTTCTGCACAGCACTTTCAAGTTTTGACAAATTTGGCCTCCTAGATCAACCAAAGAGACAACCCAGATGTTAGCTTCCCACATGAGCTGCAAGAACACGCTTATGCTGTTCTTTGGAGAACTGCAGGGAATCAGGGACAACACATGGGAATGCACAGCCATATTTAACGTATGGAGTCAGTCAGGGACATTTCAAAAATGGAGCTTTGCCTGGAAAATTGGGCTTTAGATGTTCTTGCCATAAAGCGTATCTTTCAGTTGTGGTAATTCTGATTACTCACTCGTAGGGGTTCAGCTTTTCCCCCCTTGAACAATGCCAGTGATTCCCTGCCTCATCTTGTGTAAGACGATCTGAACTTTTATTTAGGTAGGCTTTCCCTGTGACTTCTTAGCAGGGTTAAAAAAACCCAGCATGTTTAGAAAGCCAGAGGAAAAGATAAGAAAAAAATTACTATTTTTTTGGTGTCAGTATTTGGCCTTGGTATTATTGCATTGGTAACAGCTAGCTTTGTAGTTTTTGGAAGATGGGCATATTGAAACAGCTATAGTCACTGCAGTATGCAGCTGTGGAATGGAAAAGGTCTTCTCTCTGTTTGGTTACTTTTCAAACAAAAATCCCTGTGACTAGTTTTGAGTAGTGCTACTGTCCTAAAAGCTTATCTGGATTAACCCTCTATTAGTTTTGGATCTGGACTGATTAAACGCAATTTACCATATGTCATAGCCAGACATGAAGCTTGGTGGGTGTTGCTGGCATCTGATATCCACCATCTGAACGCTGTACGGACTCCCAGACAAAGTTGTCATCTCCTAAATGTCACCTTGCTCTGGGAACATTTTCCTCTGGAGTGCTCTTGCAGTGTCCAAGTCTGCATGTGTTGGTTCCACGTTTTGGAGCCAAATGACACAGTGCCAGATGAGCTGTAAGAGCCAGTGCCCCTGCCTGGAATAAGCTGGCATCACTGTACAAGGCCAGGCAATTATCTGGCTGTCAACAGTTTCATTAGTAGAAGTCCTCTGCTCTGCAGGGGTATAGGGCTTTTGGTCCTGGAGTAGTCTGAAAGTGTTTTCACATAGTAACTGAGATGTCAGCATAGGTTAGAGGCATTATCTTTATAAGAAGAGGGCTTTTTTTGAAGGTTTATAATTTAAGGCATGCTCAGGTGTTGGGGGTGTGGGGAAAGGAAGAAATTCTGAGCACAATCTACCCCTCGGAGCAAACTGAAAAAGTCACTGCTTTCCAGGACTAGCAATTTTGTGGCCATTTTGCTCAGAAGTCCTCCATAAGTTAAGGAACTTTGTAGCTAGAAAGTTAGCCTTTAATTCATACTCATCTACAACACTGGGCCCATCCTCATTAGGAATTTTACATGTTGAGCACTTCAGTAAGTGCAACTTTTAATCTGCCACGCATGATTAGACACTAATTGTGTTCACAACTGGAAACAGAAGCCATTGGCACAAAGTAGAGATTAGTAATACTGTCAATTTGGTTTCTATTAAGCTTCAGGTGTCATAGAAATGAAGAACCACAGAGATTTCAGCAGAGAAGATACATGGAGGTAAATCAGCATTTTGCAGATTCAGCAATGTCTTAGAGCCATGCAAATCAAAGTAATAAGAACAAAGCTTGTGTCCTCAAGAAAGTTGCATGCCAGAATCTTTCCTCCAGGTTGACAGAGAGCGGTAAGTCATTTTGTCAAATCCAACTTTAAAATCTGAAATTATTGGTTATAGTTCTTATACAAAAGTTAGGAGTTTTTGAGTCTGCCATATGCAGGGAAAAAAAAGCACCTACTTTTTCTAATTACCTGCTTTTTCTTAGGGTTTTTGGTTTTGGGTTTTTTTCAGTCTCAGTTTTCATTTCTTAATGAGCTAAAGATGCAATCTAGCATGTATGAAAGCCAAAAAATGTTCCATTGTATAACACAAGATTACAGGAAGCTAGCAGGAACAGAGCCATCAAGAGGTGGTTGTAGGTTGTAGGTGGTAGGGGAGGAGATGTCAAATGCCAAGAAGGCAAAGTGTTGAAGACACAGAAATGGAGAAAAACTTCTCCAGTGGCAGAACAGAGAATTTGTATGGCAAAGGAGGAAAGGAGAATGCAAGATAAATGAGCTCTGCTTTTCAGAGGTAGTAAACATGCCATTAAAGCATATGAAAGGGAACTTTAAAATGTGCCATGCAACATTGAGTTTTTAGAAAAGTCATTGATGAAATCAGAACTTGGCTGAGACCCTTTTGCTAAAGTGTGTTCTTCTACTCTGTACTGCCACCTTTTTGCTATAAAAAGTCTGCTTTTGTGAAAGCACTGTCTTAGGTGTAAAAGGACTTATCTTATTCCCTGGCATATCTGCCATCTCTGTAGCAAACAGCAGGGATGGTTTAAGGCAATACTACAGCCCGGAGTCACTACAGTTTCTTGAATGCTCACACAGGCTCCTGCCCAAGAGCCATATTATTCCACTGCCTGCTAAAAGCTGATGCCTTCCACTGCACCTCCTCAAGCCATCTGGGGACCAAATACCAAGACATCCTGCCTTTATCTGCTCCAGGCAACTAGGTCTTCCCAGTAACTGACTTAGCCAAGGAATGAGGAATAAAAACGGAGAGATTAATCAGTGAAGGCATCACTCAATGCCAGGATACCAGCCGCTGAAGGAAAGGCATGCCATTTGCAGTCTATGTAAGCAGAATCACCTGAGTAGAGTTTAGTCCTTCAAGGATGAAAGTGAGTCATGACTGTGTGAGTGATCTGGCTACAGATATTTGGGTTCAGGATAAATATTGTTCAGTGTGAAGGCTAGGCTAAGATTTTATGAACAGGCAGACAAGGATCCCTCTGGATGTGCCATAGCAGATCAAGTACAGTTGTCTTCCTGGGCTGCAGTAATGTATCTTCTTCCATACTGCCCTTGACTCAGGTGTACAAATCTTCATTTGAATGTATGGTTTTAGGATATCCTCAGAGACCAAGCGAACATAAGGCTACACTCTGAAGTATCTCAGAAATCCCAACTCTGAAAGACTGCATGTTGCCACGTGTCGAGTAGCTGTGGTTCTGCTGCTCCAAAGAGCTCCCTGAAGACAAGCAGAACCAGTACTGCATGAGGTAATACTTCTGCTTAAAAACCAAATGGCTTGAGAAAGCCAGTGGTGGTTACTGAAAGGGACTCTAAAAGGGCACAATGTCTTTTGAAAATCCTGGTCAGGAGATATAATCCAACAACTTTAAAAAAATTACTTTGTTTTTGGAAGTTTATTCACTTCTTAAGTTCAGGGCAGAAATACAAGGCTCTGTAGCCAAATGCCCCAGTTGACTCCCCCAGTTCTCTTCAAATCAGGCTCTGAATATTTTTTTAGGGGAAACAAAAGACAAAATATTACCTTGGGCTACATCTGTGGTGATTTCAGGTAGGTTTGTAAAGATTGCTTCATTAGAAAGATAACTTCAGACTCAATACTTGCTGAGTTCAACACATATTCATGTTTAATCATTCATGTTAAAAGGACTGAGGTATTTTCTTTACATATTTATTTTAATAGCGTGTCATGGGAAATAAGCTAAGGCGGTAAGAACACTTGAATGTTAGAGCAGTTCCTGCTCTTGCCACTGCTCCTCTCATAATTTTCAAGAAAAAATTTAGCGGCCAAGTGAAATATTTACCTCAGGAGGAAGATAGTTGACTAAGTCAGAGGCGAAATTTATAGATAAGAGATCAGGAAGTAAAAACCTTTAAGATCAACACTGTCTGCAGACGTCTCAGGTGTCACTTCTCCCTGCGACTCTCAATACATGATCCATTTGTAACTTTGGGTCAGGCCAGGTGATTTCCTTTACGAGTCACCTAAAGTCATTGCTATCTCCAGCAGATCACATTTCAGAAGCCAGCAAAGGCCTTGAGGAAAACAGGAGGGAATTAAATTGTGTGTAATGCCTCCCTTACTGCAGCTCAGAGATGCAGACCATGTCATGGGGACAAATCACTTACTACCTCTTTTGAGTTAACAGTAGCCTATGGCACTTCTGAGGGCAGGCGACCTGCAGCAGAGGTGCAGCCAGCACCGCTAAGAGTGATTGAAATAGTTTGCACATGCACATCCTTGTGCGAGGAACTTTTTGGCATAAATGATCCTATGAGAGCATTAGAAGCTGTTAGATCTGTACAACGAAAAGTTACTCTGTTCAGCTTCTTGTTTGGGTGTAAAAAGTAATTCAGGGTGCCAAAATACTGTTTTTATTTAGGCAAAATAGATTTTTTCACTTGGTCACTCAGACTGGATATGGGAGCCCTGGATGAACTTTTCCTCTCTTTGATTCAAACCAGCAATTTCTTCTTAAACAAAACCAAGACTGTCTGGGCACTCACAAGGGTTACTTTGTGGTAGTTAAAGATTGGGGGAAATGGGTCTCTCTCCCTCCTGGCTGGATGCCATACCAAGTTCTTCAGCATCCAAAGCTGTGGGGCTGGTGGGCAGCGTGCTTTCCCATGGGGAGGGTGCTCCTCTCGCTCCAGCCTGTGCGTGTTTCTTCTTGCCTCTCTCTAGCTATCACATACCCCATGATCACGTTATTTCCCTGAGCTGTGTGATATGAATTTAATCCCCAGAGGCTGAGAGGAGGACTGAATCTTATTTCCCACCGCCCATGTGGATTCCCTTACCAGTGGGCTATTCAAGGAAAGGCAACTGCTACCTCCAACTGCTTTAATAATTCTTTGATTCCTCAGCTTGTACTGCCAGTGCCCAAAATGAAATGCTTTGCCATTTGTTTTGCCTGAAACTATTCCACAAAACTGCTTCCAATTTATGAATGGATTTGGCTACCTCAGAACCTCATTTTTAGCTAAGTTGCAACTTGCCAGGAGCCCTCACCCAGTGCTATTCTTGAGCTCTTTGCCCAATCTTATGTTTCAGAAGTGCCTGTGTACAGTGTGGTTGCTACAACCTTCCCTCCAAGCCCTGTCCTCCCTCAGTCAAAACAGGAAGGCAGGAGAGGAGCTGCGGCCAAGGCCCCTTGACCTTCCAGGGAAACAGTATTTATGTGGAGACACTGGACTGATGATCTTAGCTGTGTTGACAGGGATGAGTTATAAAGTGAAGCGGGCATAAGTGCAATTTTAATGAGGCATAGGATTTCCAGGATTTAGGAGTGTTTTTAGCACCTTTACCCTCTAAGCCTGCTCATCCCCACACCCCATCAACTTCCAGGTGGGTACCAGTACCACTCAAGAGGCAGAGCTGGGAACTAAGCATCAGTGCTGGGAGGCAACGGGAGCCTGGGATGGGCTGATCTGCTTCTGCTGTAGCATGGGGCAATGCAACAAGCTCATCAAGGGGGCTGTCCTCCTCTACCACCCTCCCCTAGGGGGCTGTCCTCTCCCTCCTCTCCCCATCTATTTAATATCCTGGAGAATTGGGTCAACGGCTTGGGGGCCCTCGGGGAGGGACAGCTGGACACAGTGCATCTGCTGGAGGTTTGGCAGGGCCACTCATGCACACACAGGATTTGGCCAGAAGGATCCACAGAGTCAGATAGAGGTAGAAATGGCCTTGAATTTTAAATCTGTCTGAAGTGCCTTTATAGTCCTGATTCACTGTTCCTGCTGTGGTTCCCACCCAGACACACAAGGAGAGGGGATATTTGGGGAAGAGAAAATAGGGGAAGGAGTCACTGACTGATATTTCCAGTTTTTCACTTCAGTCCATCCTTGCTAGAATAAATATGTAGGCCAGAATCTAATACAACTCATACATTTCCTTCCACGTGTGAAGGAGAATGCAAAACCAAATTAAATGTGCTGAAATCTAAAAACCCGCTAAGCTTTATAATTAAACAATTATTAAATTCCTTTAAAAATAAGGATAAGGAACATCAATTAAACCTGCAAAAACATTTTAGGTGCTTTTCTTGATAAACAACCCAAATTTATGACTAATTCTATGACCCAGTGAAGTGTCCATTCTTTCTGTTAGCAGATGAGCTGCTAACCAATGGATTCATTATACTTTCTTGTTGTGGCAAAGCAAAAAGAAACCCCAATGTTGCACTTTCCAGACTCAAAGAATTAGCTGAATTGTCCTCCTGACCTCTATCAAGTACAAAGAAAAGCTCTCTTACATCTAGGGGGAAAGAGCATTCAATGAAAATGAATCTGATTATCAAACAGACCTTTTCGACAGTGGTCCAGCTCTGCTCCAGTTGACTGATGTACTACCTTGAGTCAGTAAACTTGCACAGGGGACCAAATTTCTGTCAATAGACTGGCTTTTTGTTCAGTGTTTCACACCCAGAGAAGCATGACTTATCTCCCAAAGTCGTCTTTGGGAGAACAATTAAGTTATTTAAGATGAGTGAGGCAAGCTGCTGACACATTTCAGTTTTGAAGGCACTGCTGTTCAATTTATCCAGACAAAGCCTGAAACGTGAAAGCTGGCCTCCTGCCTTTGTTTTCTTGTAACTGTCGGAGAAGCAGATTTCCCTGCTCCATGGCTAACTAGATATGCCTGGTTTGCTCAACAAGCAAGCACATTCCTGCACTTCAGGAAGAACACTCCGGGCTCATTATGAGCTACTGGGCTATAGCACGACATTGAGAAAACAGATTTGTCTTGGACAAGCTGCTCTGATGTGAAGGTGCCAGGGTGAATAACCTTTGGGGAAAAAAAATAACAGGAAAAAACAAAAAACCTGCCTCCAAGAACAAGATGAATAATCTGACAAACGAATAGCTCTGTATTTTGTATCAAAGCACAGAATGACTAGAAGTTGCAGAGATCTGACTCATAAGCAGAACCAGAGTACTGGGGACGGTTTGCACCATTGCTACCACCAGCTGCCTGCCCCCACCACTGGAGAATGGGTGGCTCGGATGCTGCTTCTTAAGCAATTCCAATTCAGCCACAAAAGGCTATAGCTAAGCATTTTAAGGGAAACATGTCAGCGCTAGCCTCACTCCTTAAGATAAACCTCGAAACGCTCCTGATTTGCCACAGAGCCTTTCAGCTCTTGAGGCGGGAGGTACTAGACAGACACTTTGCCAGGCATCCCGGTGGAAGTTGCACCAGGCACAAGTCAGTATTCAGCAAAGCACCTTGTCCCACCTAAGTGGCTCTCCGCTGCCACGGCAAGGTGTTGACAGAAACTTCCCGACCCCGTCCCTAACTCTCTTGTCAGTAAAGCAGCATTTTTGAGATGGGTAAATTTTAAGTCCGTGGCCTGTTTAAACATCCTGCCCCAGCAGCAGCAGCACAAGTCTGCAACAAATCCCGTCGCACTCTGCTACTGCGTTCCCCAGCTGCTCCCTGCGACAAGTTCCCCGACTCAAATAGCAGTCCTAATCCTAGCGTAAAGCTCCAGCCCTGCTCCTCCAGATAAACATACATTGTTTCACCTGGTCTTCTGCGAAAATAAGACTTCGGCAAGTGCCTTATCAGGGCTGCTTTCTCTACCTCTTCTCAGCTCCTCCTCCCACCCATAACTTTTCAAAGTGTTTATCATGCAGAAAAAGAAAGACAGCTCAGAAAATCAAACTCCTACAAACGCAGGGGGAGGGAGAACGGGTGGTTGGGTTTGTGCACCCATCCCCACTGAGGGTACAGTTACACGGCAGCTTCAATTGCTCTAAATTGGAGTTGCCGTAGCAATGTCTGCCCTGCCTGCATCATCCCGTCCTCCCCACCTTCTGTCAGTAGGAAACAAAGGAGGTACATGTGAAAAGCAAAAAGTCACTACCTGTGGCTGATTCGTCTGAAAACCAGCACTACCTAAAAATGATTTATTTCGTCTGGTTGAGCTCCATGCAAAGGTCACCTCGCACCAAAGGGAGACCGAAGGAAACATCAGGATTTTGCAGGATGGGGAGAGAAGTAGCAGGACTTTGTTGATTTTGGGACAGCTGAATTTCTGTAGAATGAATTCTTAGCAGGGTTATAGCATTGCCAAGAAGCTGTCTCCAAAAGGGGAATCCCATCCACCCCTCCTCTAAGCTCCAGCAGGTTGCCACTCTGGGCTCCCTGTCTAAGCCTTGGCTAATGCCACAGCATCGGGCCACAGCTTGTATGGGCTGCAGGTAGGAAGCACAGCAGGGCAGGAGCCCTTCTACTGGCAGCTGCACGTTTCTCAGCTTAAAACTACTGTAAAATTGCAACTCGAGGGTTAGCTGCATGATACACAAGTATGGAAAGAAACGCTTCGAGTTCACTCAGAGCTATTTAGTCACTGAATTATTCAACAAGCTGCTTTGCTACATTAAAACTTCTGTTAGAGATGTTTTGTTTCACTACCCATTATTCAAAGAATGCTCTAGCTGAAAATATCTCCAGAAAGTCTAGTGAGGTGGGGGGTGACCAGCCTCTGAAGTTGTGAATTCTCCCCATGTAAACTAGCATTGTTAACCAGGTAGATCTGCAGTCCTGGGGATTTCTTGCACTCTGTCTGCATCACTCATGCACTACCTGCAGCAGTATTTATTGAAAATCTTCAACACCGTTATTTACACACCATAACACATTTAGCGCTTGGTAAATGTTTAAAGCAAGAGTTTTCTTTAAAAAGGTATTTGTAAATACCTTGTGGTACATGGAGGTATACACATAATATTGCATCTCAACCGATATTATTACACAAGAAGGGTTCTGGCCGCGATGCCCCTTTTCCAACTCTTCAAACAAACAAACGAAAAAGAGCTGCTGAAAGATCAGACAGTTTAGAAGAGCTTTAAAAGGCAGCGGCTAGCGAACTGCTTTTGCGCTCCCAGGTGCGCAGAGGACAAAAGCATCAGGTGTGCTTCCGCAGCCTCCCCGCAGCCGACCGGCTACAGTTAGACGGGATGCCTGCCCGGGACACGCAGAACCGAGGGATGCAGAATATTTGATAGTGGTTTGGCCGCTGGCAGTCAGTTGTGGGAGCAGCAGGAATCAGGATGCAGGAATTTGGTTCTTTGTTTCAGGAACATTCCTTGGAAAGTGTCGGAGCCAGCTGCAAGACAGTCCGAAATCCCTCACAGAATCTACGCTCGGCACAGGGAGCGACCCCGGGGGACCCGGCGACACCGTCCGTCTGGGCTCCCGGCTGCCTTGCCGGGGACCCGGCGCTCGCTGGAGATCACATCCCTTCCCAACCCAGGGGTTGCGCTGCACTGCCCCGATTCCAAGTAGCCCTCGCCCCTTCCCCTGTGCCTACCGGCGCGGGGCGGTGGGCGGCAGGGGCAGCTGCACAACACCGCAGGCTGGGCGCGATTTCTTTTTATTTCTTGCCATCTTTTCCTCATCTGCGCGCCGCGCACTACCCGCGCTGCTCACGGGGGAGCTGGGGCTTTAACTTTGCACGGGGAAAGGAGCCAAAAAAAGAAAAGTAGCCGGGAAGGGAAGAAAATAGGAAGGTAGACCCGGCTGGGGGGTCTGCAGCGAGGGCGATGGCCAGCTGTCCCCGCCAGCGGCGCGGGGCGTCCCGGCGCCCTCGGACTTACTTTCTGGGGGTCGGCGTAGGTGCCCAGCCCCAAAAGCGGGATGCTGTTCCCGTCGCTCAGCGGGATACGGTGACTCTCGGCCGTAAGGCCGGCCCCGCGGCCACCCGCGGCCCCGCACCGGGACGGGACGGGACCCGACCCCCGCAGAGGCTGCGCTACATAAAGCCTGCTGCTTCCTGTGAACATCAAGGTGGGCTGGTGGGCGACCAGCACCTTGAGGTGTTTGGGGTGTTGCCGCCTATTGCCAGGGGTCCCCGCCGTGCCCGGAGCTACGGGCAGCAGGGGTTCCCATGGTTTAGGGTGTCAGGTCTTGGAACTTTTCCCGCAGAGGTGTAAAACCGGGGACAGTTTTCACCTCTCCTTTCTAGTGGCTGAAATCCACTGCTGTAGGGGCAAGCAGGGAATGAAGGAAATCTCAGACTTGTAAATAGTTCCTTTGCCTCGGTGTGAGTCCCAGATTATGGTGAATAATGAGAATTCTGGTGAGTATGGGCTCAAGTTCCTCACTATCTGGTTCTGCTCCACTGTGGGAAACGTGTATGTATGTCCTAGCACTGATAGCCCAGAAAAGGATAGTGTCCTTTATGAAATTCAACACATGGCTTTTCTGATCCTCATAAAACACTCAGGGCCATCTATGCTTTTACATCCCTGCAGAGATGTACCCTGTCCTGACCCACCTGCTTCTATCTACGCTGAATTCTCCCCATTTTGTTTTTAGGTGTATGGTCTTTTATGTCTTCCTAGGTCAACTGAAAATTAAGCCCTCAGAGAACACTATTCCTCAGCCACAACAATGTTCTTTGCCTGGCAGATTATTTTATCTCTTCTAATACCCCACTTGGCTTTCTGGGCATGGTAATAGTTCAGTGGGTTATGCAACTCCAAGAGGGGTTAATGGATCCATCCTGATAAGTTATCTTTGCAGGGTTCTTGTAATCAACAGGTGTGTGCTAGTTTGCATTTAGGGAAAGGGTTAGTGGCTGCCAGGGCTGGGAACCTAACCTGGAGAATACCCTACCAAGAGACCCTTTTAGCATTACTGTTTAGATACTTACATGGGTCTCTAGTGAAGACAGAAAATTTGCCACTTTCACTGGCAGGAGAGTGCCAAGAAGCTCAGGACTAAGTGCAAGCCAACTTGATTCCAGCCCAAAAATGTCTAGATAGCTAGGATGCCCTGAAGGACAGAGGGTTCTGTAGTGCATATAAAATGCTCCTTGAAAGGTGGACTGAATGCCCCTGAGGCTTTCCTGACAGCCTATGCTTTAGTTAGACAACACAATGCAAAGAGCTGTCTGTAAGGTGAGTGGGTTACATCTCAAGGAGGGGAAGCTGGGGGCAAACTGCAGCCTGGCTGTAGTTACTGCAGGCACTCTTATCCTGCTAGACCCTGTCTGCATGTTACTGTGAGCTGTGGGTACCTACAGGTGCAGGTATTTACATGTGACCTGGAGGAGGGAAACTCAATGACCACTTCCATGCCTCCTAGTTGTTCTCATGTAACTGATTATCTTTTTCTTGCTACAGGAGAAGCTCCTATCTCCTCTCTCTGTGCCAACAGTGCTTAAGCATACTGTGTTGGAGGACAAGTTGACGCCAATGGCTTGTCTGAGCTGTAGCCCATTTTCTACTATATTTCCAACAGAGGAGCAAAAGCATGGAGAGAGGTGGAAGTGAGGTGAGTAGAGAACAGTCTGATGTGGCAGAGGGCATTCAGAGACCTCCTTATTTCCAGTCTTGTACTAGCATTCCATGAAGAGGCTTAGCTGCCCAGTGACTGATTCCTACCCCTTAGCTTCCATGCTCCAAGTCCACCCCAGAACCTGCTTTTTCGTAATTCCTCCCAATCCAGCATCTTGTGGTGAGTTTTAAGGCACAGTTTGTTTGTTTGCTCTGGGTTCAGCACATATCCAGTTTGTTCATGTGCTGAGCTGTGTGTGATCCTGAGCTAAGCAAAACACTACTGTGTCTGTGGTGCTTGTCCTGGACAAATGAGCAAGGGCAAGGAGCCTTTCTGCCAGGAGTGCACCAGCCTGATACATGATAGCATTCAGCAACAGCAACTGTGAAAGAAGGATTGATGGACCTGCTGTAATTCACCAAGCAGGGAGCTTGAGCAGGGGAAGGACTCGTGCTTCTAGGAACAGCCAAGCAAAGTGGTCCATCACTCACAAGGGAAGCCAGGCAACCCCAGGCACCCTTGTCCTGCTACAGGCTTGAGCCCCCAGCACTCATCAAGGTCAGGATAACAAACAACTTGGGGGTAACAGGCAAAAGTCACCTTACCTCTAGCTTCACTGCTAAACCCATCCTTATAAAATTCAGCCAGTGTGCTTGTCAGACAAATTAGAGAGAGGCAGAGAGTTTTCCAAGTCCTTCCCCAACCCCTGTGCCCACTTTTTACACATGTGACTTTTTAAATCCCATAGCAGCTCTAGCTCCCTGCCCTCCTGTTCTAATGCATTTGCAGATTTTACATTAAATCCCAGAAAACAGATAGGAAAATGCATTACTTCCCCTTTATACCTGAGTTACTAGCTCAAAATAGCCTTATTTCATAGAAACTAGAAATACTAGTGGATTTAGAGCTGACAGTGAGTACCCTTTAAAGAACAAAGGAAGCCAAATAACGCAGCCCAGAGCCTGTCACATATAATTCTTGTTAGTAACAATTTCTGTTAGCTGTTCAGGGGACTGCAGCTCTCAGTTTCAGAGCTTAAATGACTTAGCCAGACTTTTTATGAGGACATGGTATATAGCAACTCCAACTGCAAAACAATGCAAGTTTCTAGAGGCAAAGCACTGGCTGCTGGTTGTTGTCAATCAGTAACTATTCAGGAGCTTTTATAAAATGCAGATGTGATCTCAGTTCTTTCTCTAGGAAACAAAAACAATGAAGTTTCAGCCTGGCTTTACTAGCAAGTAGTGAGTGTTGCCATCCTATCAACACAAGTTTTCCTTCTCTAGCAAAACTTGTAAAGGACACAAAAACATCTTCAAAAGCAACTAAGGGAGGTTTGTGATTCCTGTATCGAGGGTTCAGAGTTTTATAGTTACATTAGTCATCTCAGACAAGTAAGGAGAGGCAGAACTTGTACTTACATATGTTCTGTTCCCTGTATCCACACTCAAATAACATAGATTTAAAAAATATAAAGGAAAATTAGATCTACCTTTTTGCAGGAAAAGTAGGTCAGACATCTGAGGATTCTTACTTTAAAAACTTAGAGAAATCTCCGGCAAAGAAAGTACTTAACGGCCTCCTTACCTGAACAAAACTCGTCAGCGATCTTTTCAAGTAAAGAGGTCACCCTTTTTCTCATTTTATCTCAAATTGCTGAATATCCTGGGAACATGAGAAAATGTGCGAGGTCTTTAAATATAGACTCCCCAGTTCTTGGAAGGAGAAGGAGTCATGGATTGAGTAGGACTGGCCTTGTCATCTTCTAGGTTTCATGTTTTCTTGGACATTTGCAGGTTTTCTTTTTTTTTTTTTTTCTTTTTTTTTAACTGTTGGTTTGGACAAGGGAATATGTTAAAAATAGTATTCTCCTGAATCTTTTCAGTCTGGGTGTGTTTACACATTGTAGATTAGATTAGGGAGATTCTAGAGGTGGGTGACCTGTAGTGCCTAAAAATTAGCTTTTTAAAAAAGGAAAATTGAAAGTACTTTTATAATGCATGTATTTGTTAGATAAAAAGTGCATGTTCCCACAGTTTCTAGTTTCTTTATGAGTCATGCTCCACTCTGTGTAATTATCTGCTAGAATGCATACTCTGCATGTGTTTTTAGTTAAAATTTCTTAAAACACGGTCTTAAAGTCTGCATATTTTTGGGCTAGTCCTTTAATAACTCACATAAAATAGCATGTGTCCATCCTGCATGTGGAATATCTACTTGTATATTTTCAACTATTTACCTTAGAGATTTTGATAGCATGTGTCAAGACTAGTATTTCTTTTCCATTTTTGCCACTAAATATGATAAACTAAGACATATCAAGGAAAACTTCTAGTTTCACTTTTAAACTCTAAGAAATAAGGTTTGTGCAGTGTTTAGTAGTGGGACTCTACATGAAGTGAAGTTGCTTTTTTTCTTGTTACTTTTTTCAGTGTGGAAACAAATTAGGGTGTTCTCTGGAAAGAAAGTTGTTGTAGTGTCTTTTAAATCTGTATTCACATCATCACGTCACAGTATAGTTCTCAGGGACACCCAGTGAGATCAAGGTTACGTCTCACCTTAACCTTACATTGCCTGCATGATTCCTCATACGGAAGCATTTGTGGTCTTTGATCATGTTTGTTGCACAATGAGGCTGCTCACCACCACGGTAACAGCCTGGGCTTTGTTGGGAAGTGTGATATAATAGGCATTCTTAGCAGTTTCTATGCTATGACCTTTTTTTCCCTAGCTCCCACTGGTGTATGTAAGCTACTCGGCAAACAATGAAACACTTACGTATTTTTTTATTTCAATTATTTTTATGTCTGCTAGGGATCTGTTCTTGGTGAGTTCTTTGAAAGACCAAAGTTTGCATTCGAACTTTCATGACTTCCATCTTGGCAGTGATGAGAATATGATATATTTACACTTCTAGTGCAACTCTTCACTGCAAGGCCCACAAAGCAGTACCTGACCTCCAAAGACCTCATCTGGCCCCATTTTTCCAGCACTGCTACAGCACTTCTGCTGGATCCCTAAGGAGAGCATGAGGACACGGAGAAAATGTGCCAACCGCTTGTGTCTGTGGAGAGCTTTCAGAAAATACTTGATGGCAGGATCCACTTATCCCTTCTGCTTCCTATAAATGCTCTGTGGCTACAGCTGTGATAAAAGGGAAATTCCTGTGTATCCTTGACACTGTTCCATTGCTTCTAGTAACACTGAAAAAAGTGAAGCCACTGCAGGCCTTTCCTCACTCCTGGGGTACAGGAGGAATGCCAGCAGCTGCTCCAGATTATCCTGCCACCACTTCAGTGGATGTGGAAGTGCTCTCACAGCGCTCTAAGGCACGGGGGCTTCCCCACTGGCCAGCCTGGCAGTGGCCATCCCGGTCTGTCCCTGTCCCCACGCCGCACTGGGACAGGTGCAGAGCCCCGGGCTGTGGCATCCCCTGGAATGCGCATGGGGACAGCCTTTGTGCCGAATGCTGTGGGGTGTTGTGGGGTGCCCTGGCGTGCTCTGCCAGGGCAGGTGGCTGTGCAAATAGTGAGAGCCCACTCAGCAGTTTAACCCCACTCTGGTTTGGAGTGTAGTAGCCGAATGCATTTGTGGTGGATAGTGCACCAGAAGCCACAGCCACATGGGAGAGCTCCCACAGCTGACAGAGAGTAGAGGAAGCAAAACCTCACTACGTAAGAGTCAAAATCAACCAGGCTGTTTACACACCACCACCGCATTTCCTATGGCACAGCAGGAGGGCGGCCAGCACTAGCCGTACAGCCCCTAAAATGTGCCCTTTTTCCTTTTTGGGTTCACTTCAGGAGCTGAGTGGCTCCATTAGCCTCCAGTGTGTGTTATGTGTGGGCTGAAAAACTCTGTGGAGGACCAGTAGCTCCTTTGAAGGATCAGGAGCTGTTGGGGGAGAGAAAGAGATGCTCACTTTGAAAAAGTAACCTTTGGAAAGTTAATACTGTAGTCCTTTATGGGTGTCATTTCCATAGGCGCTGTCTTATGAGCCTGCTGTCTTTCGGGCACTGTCCTTGCACTCCAGTTTGATGTTAGCAGGGTTTGCAACAAACCAAGCCAGAAGCCAGCTTATTTCCCACCCCCCATCACTGTCTATTTACTGATGTTATCACTTTCTTCTAGCAACAGTATCTCAGTTTCTGCTCCAGACTGTCTTTGCTGCGGCACATGCCCGACCTGGGAGCTGGTGAGCACTGCCTCCCAGACACACGGGCAAAGGTCAGTAGCTACATAGTGGCCTCTGGATTCTTCAGATACCGACCCTCGTCATGTGGGGAGGCATTAACCTTTGGCCCTGAGTAAGTGTCCTCATATCTCACCTTAGTTAGTCTATCCTGCTATTTGATCCCGTTCAATATAAAACCCTTTCCTTTGGCATCCTGCAAATCTAAACCCTGTCTTGTTGTTTTCCAGAATGCCATCCACCTGATGCTGTGGGAAAATACCCTGTGTGTTACACCCGGGGCTGAGTGAGCAGGGGCAGAAGGGGCATCCCAAAAAGAGGTGATCCTGCACTCACAGCCCCTCCTACTTCCAGAGGGAGCAGTGGTGGTGGCTTGCTCTGCATAACCTCTCTTCCTCACTCCAAAAAGGGATAGCCACCATGGTAGGTTACTGCCTGTATCTTGCAACCAAGGTGTTTTGAGAATTCGAGGTTTAGGTTTTTTAACTCCTGATTCAGGGAGAGGGACTCAGAGTCCCTTACTTCAAATCAGGCTCTTGGGACAGATCTTAGTGTGCTCCAAAAATGTGAGATTGCCCTTGTCTCCTCTTAATGCAGAGCTTGTTCAGGGGTTCACTTCAATACATCGCCCCTACTCCAGCCAACTCCCGTGTTTACCTCACATGTAACTCCACACAGCTCCCTTGGGTCCATCTCAGGACTGTGCAGGAGTTCTTAGTCCAGCCCTGATGAATGATCATTTTGCTTCCTTGCACAGGATAAACAGCTGTTTTCCATGTTACCTGCTTTAGGAGCCTCGCTGGCATGTTGTTTCTTTCCTTGCCTCCAGCAAAAAGCAGACACATCTGACTAATTGCAACAGGGCTGCACCAGCACCTTCTTGCAGTTGGGACAGCTTGAAAAACGCCCAACATTTTTACATAGTGTACAACATGGCAAATGACCAAGAGAAAAAATAGCAGAGAACAAGTGCTTGCAGTTTCTTTTCCTTATCTTTTACTCTTCCAAAGGGTGAAAATAACACAGGCTTGGAGATGAGGGTCCCAAAGTGGCCAGTCCCTGCTGGTCACAGCACTTCCAGCTTCGCGTCCCTCCTGGGGAAGCTCTTCCTTTGAAGTACATCTCACTTGGGCAGGAGCCAACATCATGAGGAGGAAATTATTAGCTTGTAAAGAGAACCCTGCAGGTAAAGTCTAACAGCCTGCTGGTTTCTTTGCTTGCAGGTATTTCCTGTGGATATTTTAAAAACAGATGGTACTGTGGGTTTTGCTGGTGCTGCCTGCTAGTGGACAATGCTCTGTGTCCAAAAGAACAGGGAATTTAAAAGAGTAGGCTTTAGAGCATCCCATTGATGTATTTTACCTTACCTGCATGCTTTTTAGTGTGCCCCAGAATAATTTTAAAGGCCAGATTAGCTTGTCTTTGTGTGGATTAGTACTTGTCCTGGAGCTGACATGTCAGAAAGGGCTCATCACAGCAGCCCAGGAGGAGGGCAGTGTTGGTGGCAGCAGAGTGGAACTGCCAAAGGATGTGAAGCCCAACCTGAGTGGCTGTGCTTTATGAACAGAGGTTTTATCAGGGCTAGTAGGATTTACAGCTATGTTCAACACTTTGTTCCATGTTTAGTACCAAGGTGCTACATGCAGACCATAAAGGTGTTTTTTTTCTCTCCATAGGTTCTCAATGTGCGACGGCCATTCCTTTTGTCTGCTTTGCAGCCAAGGTAAAAAAAAAATAAAATTTCATCTTCTGCTTTTCTTTTCCCACATTGCCACTGAATTTTTGATGTTCACATGTACATTGACAGATTGAGAAATCTCCTGATATATTGTGAAACACACTTATCATATTCTGCCAAGCTCTATAGCCTATCACTTGTCTTCCATACCACTTTGCCCATTGGAACTTCATTGTCAAGTTTATTCAATCTTATGCCCAAATAGCTATCTTTTATGAAAGTCTCATCCTTCTACCCTACCACTTTTCCATACCTTGTGTCATCTTGTGTAATGAGGCAGCATGATGTTAAACCTCCTTTCTCCGAGGCATTGTGTAGCATCTCTGCAAATTACATGGTAGTGATCCAATTTGAGATTAGGAAATAGGAAGAAATGAACAATTTCGTGTTTGCATAAGACTGGAAAAACAGTTGGGGCAGAGCTGGGACTAGAACCCAGAATAAGTCATGGGGCTGCCTGTCATAACAAGAAAGGAGAGCTTGCAGCAACTTCTTTTTCTGAGATGTTTTGTTAAATCTCCTGTAATTGTTTTAGTGAACACTAATAGATTGGAAACAAAACAAAATGTTCTCTTCCAGCTTTCATAGGTTACTTGGTATCTCTCATAGCCATATGGGATTAATGGTGGCCATAGGGTAGGATTGCATAAAACTTTTATTAAATGTTTTAAAGCCAATTAAAGAGACATTGCCAATTTGAGCTTTCTAAGATTTTGCAAAGTAAATTTTTTTCCATTTTTGTCACAGTGCCTTTGAAGTGCTAAATCCTAAAATTTTCAATAATTTAAAAAATAAATAGCTATATATTCTTTGCTAATGCTGACCACACACTGTGACCACAGTTCAACTTGTTATGCACAGTACTGTTGTGGGCAGAACAGAAATAAAATGCTCCAAAGTGGAAATTAATTTTACCTATATTCCTTCATTTACAGAAGTATTTTAAATCTTACTTGTACCCTCATTAAGAGACATTTTTGACAGGATGGTTTGAGTTCTCCTACCAATTTGATGACGTGTCTTTCAGGTAAGTCTTCCTTCAAACTATTGAGTCTCCAAACTGAGAAACAAGAAAATCAATTTTTGAGTATAATAATGATTATTAGAATTTCCATATGTCTGAATTTTTGACTTTCATGCAAAACCAAGCTTCCATTTTGGGTATATAGTTCCACTTATTGTAGACACGGGTGTAAAATGTCCTTTTTTATCCCATGGACAGCATTCAGCCTAGATTTCAAGGAACAAGCAGCCCTATGTCAGGAAAAGGCTCAGTGTCTAGGGTAGAAAGGAGAGAGCTGGATGTAGATTCAGTCACAGTTTGTTTTCTTAGGTAACGCTGTGCTTGCAGTAGTATGAGAAATACTCATCTTTAGCTGCAGCCCAGGACAAGGTTGGCTTTCTGGGCTGTGAGTGCACATTACCTGGTCACGTCCAGCATTTCATCCTCCACTACCCTGAAGTCCTCTTCATCCCTTTATTCCTCAGCCTTTATTGATACCAAGGGTAATTTCTTTTCAGTTGTTGCTATAATTAGAACTCTGGAATCCTTGATTTTTAGATATGAGCTTGTTGGGCACCTCTCAGGCTGCTGTAGCATACTCTGAAGGACAAAAGCACCTCCTTGGTACCCTCAGGTGTGGTCTACCTCTGTCTGTGAAATGGCAGCAAGGACTGGGGCAGCAATACCTTGCCCCTCCTGCTCAGTTCTTTTACAGAGTTCCCTTGGGTGCACATTCTCAGCTCTGCATGTTGCAGAAGCCAGACATGTCCCTGCAACATGCCTGGTGATTTCTTGCACCCTTGCAGGGCATACTTCATGGAGTCCATCAAGGTTGGAGGTGGGTGAGCCTTGGCACTCCATCACTGCCTGGTCTCACAGCTCATTGTTCACCTGCAGCTGGGATCTCACAGACTTTTTCTTTTTTTGTCTCTGTTTTGTATAAATCCTCTTCGCTGTAGCACTTCATCTGATTTGACTAACACGCATGGTTTTTCTCTGCTCTCTCCCCTGAGGAAGGTGGGGGGAGACTAGTGTGGGCAGTGCAGTATTTCTGCTTCAGTCTGGTTATTTTAGAAACAAAAACATATGTTCATTTCAGTTCGTTTATGTGACAGAGACAAGGTCGAAGAGATATGCCTGGAAAGTGGAGCTGAAGCCTCCCTAAGAGCTGGACTGTGTTGAGGGATCCTGTTACATGGAGTTTATTGCAGGCTGGTATTTAAATTCACTATAGCCTGCTCCATCGTTGTACTTTTAAAGGTCCCTTTCTTTTAGAAATATCTTCATTTTGTCTGATCTTGTTTTCACATTTTCCATTTGTTGTTTCTTTCAGGACAATTTCACTTTTTAAAATACTCTCTGTTTATCAGAAATCATCATATATACTACAGAAACACATTTGTACAAATACTGATAGCCCAAATTTGCTCCTTATCTAGATCCTCGTTGTGCTGGATATTGTGTCTTTGCTCCAAAATTCCTATCTAAATGTCCACTATCAGTGAGGCAGTCTGTACCCTTGAAATACAGGTGTGTTAAGAAGGCAGCACTTGGGGTTGGCAGGAGATGGTGGAAGATTTCCTCATGAAAAAGTGAGGATTGGCAAGTCTGGTTTTCATTCTTCATCAAAGCAAAAGGAAGGTTTTATAAATGATGTTGGGAAGAAACCTGAGGAGGGGAGATTTCATGAGATGAAACCGTGCCTGCTGGGGAGGAAGGTGAAGGGGCAACTGGCTTCAAGCCACAGTTCCACTGGACCTGGATATAAACCTGAAGCCCCTGCCTCTTTGAGCTTGCTGGTTGGGGCTGCTCCCCAATTGACCACTTAAAGATTTAGAAATTGAGAAGAAAAATGAGAAAACAAATGGTGATTAACTTAATCATGATGGAAGAACACCTGAGTGTGATGTAGGAGATGGAAGTTCAAGCCTTTGCTGAAATCTGTCACAATAAGGAATTAAACTTTCTCCTTCATGTTCTCCTCTGGCACAACCCTGTGGTTGCCAAAGTTCATCCTGCTTTTCACCAGCCAGATTTGCTCTGGGACTGAGAACTTGCAGTCATTCAAAGGCTTCTTCTGGGAACAAGTTACCATGAAGTACTTCCCAACACTTCCAGGAATGCAAAAGGGATATGATGAAGAGAGCTGTCATTGGGTTATACCTATACGCAATCTCTTATGGTCTTTTGCACAAATATAGTTAGAAGCTTGAATTAAAAGGGTGGGGGAAGGACAAACTGGGATTTTTGATGGGGCTTTGGTTAAGTCTTGCACTTTGTTACTGTGATGATGTTATGGAAATGTGATTTATGGGGCCAGGGAGAGTCTAAGTTGGATATCTTTGTGATTAAAAAACCTGAGATTTTTGGTAGGAGCACATGGCTTTGAGCACTCCTTTTTAATCTTCCACCTAGTGATATTGGTGGAGATGTGGTTAATTTTACACAGGATCAGTGTATAAATCATGATAAGCCTCCACTAATTGAAAACTGGAAAACATCTACTGAACCGGTTTTGAAATGTCTGGATGCAAGTAAAAGGGATCAGAGGTCTGTTTATTGCTCAGAGAATGTATTTAACACACTGGACTAATAAATTTTCCCAGATTTTCTTTAAAAAGTTCGTCAAATGAAAGGTCAGTCCTATTTTAAAGAAAGCTGTCTGAATTTATTGTAAAGTAAAAGCATCAGGGGTTTTTGCAGTACTTTCCTCTGTGGCTGAGTGCCGGTACAGTTGCTTTTCAGAAAGCTTGGTGGCTATGATTCTCTTTTATTAGAAAATAAAAGGAAAAGACATGCCAATTAGTAACTTCAAAAGGACCTTTCTACGATATCAATGTTAGAGCTGTGCAGCAACCTCCTAACGAAAAGGGAAAGCAGACAAGCTGTTTTCAGGCACTTCGATAGAAAACTGAAGCTCTGGATAGCTTAGTGAAAGGTTTATGAACCTTCTGGGGAGTCTCTGCTATGCTTACCCAACCTACACTGATCTTTTTGCTGCTTCTTTGAAACCAGGTGAAAACCAGTAGTTTGGAGGAGAAAAGGACACTCTGAGGATGGGAAATCTTGTACAGACACCTGCAAAAACCAAAGCAACTGTTTGTCATCTTGCACTGACAGGAATGTTGTGCAGAGCAAGGGAAGTGGTTGCTTCACAAACTTTTGGGTGATGACATCCTACTCACTCTCCACCTGTCCTCTGGCTGATGTTGGCAGTCCTGCCTAGTTCTGTTCACATTATCTGTCCAAACTAGGGGTCTGTCAGGCATATATCATATCAGTGAGCCCCCAGTAACACAGAGGGAAAGAGCAGCTCTCTGTAGGGACCCAGGCTACACGAGCTCTGCAGCTGCAGCAGTGGGATTGCCTCTCCAGCTATCCCTAGTTTTTTTGCCACAGCAGTGCCAAGTTTAGAGTGGGCTAACATTTTTCTTTTTGAGCAGGACCTGTAGCAGTGGTCTCATCATTTAAGGCTAGTGTAGATACCTCTGTGCCTTGAGTGCTTCGTATCTCATGCCTGCACCTCCTTTGCTTTTTTTATAATGTGGCTTGTACATGGTGTCATTTTACTAGAACAACGCTTCTTAGGCATTGCTGTAACCAGAGATACCCTGACCTTACTGTCACATGCTGGCTATTGCTTGTGCCAAAACAAAAAGGTGAGAAAATAGATACTAAAGGGATAGAGCAATTGCCATATATGTATTTGCATTTCTTTCTCCTGAGCTTGTAAATAATCTAGTGGCAATGTTTCTGTTTGGGGTTTCTACTTCCTTTCTGCTTGGCAACTGGCTTTGAAGAGGCTCAGGGGGTTTTATTTGTTTTTTCAAGGAAGAGAGAATAAAGATAAGGAGAGGTTGACTGAGGATGTTGTGAGGCCAGTGAAGCTGCATCACACAGGCTGGGAGCATGGCTCACTCTTCACGTGTGCTTAGGGAGGCAGCCAGGTTCCCAGACAGCTAGCTGGGAAGAAAAGGAAAGCACAGAAATATTTTGTGGTCACATGTCCAGGTTTTCCTTGGGCTGAGCTTCACCCCCTACCCTCATGACCTTTCCTAGGCAAGTCTGTCTATCAAGGCTTGTGTAAAAAAAGAGCTATACCCTTTTAATTAAAGCTATGTGTTTAAGCAGGTTGCCAGTAAACTACTGCAAGTGCCTGGACTCTTATTTCAGCATGAAGATACATTTGGGTTTTTTTGGGTTTTAGTTGTTTGGTTTTGGGTTTTTCTTGGGGGGTGGGGTTTTAATACTTGAATTTTGAGTTATTTTAGCTTAGGAAAAACAATTAAGAGCAGACTGCAATTAATATATCATCTTCACACCTCCTCAAAAAAATGTGAGACATAGTGTTTAGGCTTGTAGAAAATCATGGTGAACAAAGCTTGATAAACTTTGGTTCTTTTTCAGAAAGATGAAGATGAAAAGATTTTTCTTGTACCAGGTTTTCCAGACCTGGTTTTGCAGAGTAATCCCCAGGCAGTCTCTGATGTGCCTCGCTGTACATAGGCAGGCTCCTTCCCATTACATCCCTTAGAGCAGCTCCCAAGATTTTAGCCTTTGACTTCTTAAAGAATAAATACTTGCTTCTCTGTAGAGAAACTCAGGGATGGGAACATGGAAATTTCTGACATTTGAAATTTCATTTCTGTGTTCAAATTTTAGAAATGTATTTCTATTAAGTAGCTTAGAATCTCTTGAGACTTACTGAAAATCCTGAGAAGGTTAGCTTGTACAGGAGAGTGGCTTCTCATGTGTCCTACCAGGTGAGAAAGCCTCATCATAACCCAAAAGCTCTTCTGAAATCTCCAGTTGAAGGAACACAGCTTTTCTAATGGCCACTTCTTGGCTCTAGGAGACTTTATTTCTGTGAGAAGCAGAGTGCTTTTCTTGCCCACTCTGCCTTCGAACCAAAGAGCGTGAAACCTAAATGATGCTGTATGACTTCCTGAGTTTTGTGATATGTATAGATTATTTGGCCAGCATTGTTCACACCAAGCGCTAAGATAAGCAGAGGGGCTTTGGATGTGGCATGTCCCCTCTGAATTGTCCCACAGCAGCCCATCCCAGTGGACCACCTCAATGGCTGAATGAACAGCAGCTGTTCATTAACATGGAACAGAGATCCAGCATTGGCCATAGGAAGTGAAAGCCCTAGAGCACACTGCAGTAGCCTTGTTCTGCCTTTACAAAGCTGCTCTCTGTTAAACTGTGGTATCGACCCTCATTGGCGTACAAATGCCCTTCGTTAGGGTTTGCACACTGTGTTATATGAGTCCGCAATTAAAGAGCAAATGAACAAAACCTGCTTGTGGTAATTTACGGTAATGGCACTGGAAGTCAGTTTAATCAGGAAAAAAAATGATTGGGGTGATTATTTGCAAAATTTTAGCCTGACATGGCTCTCCCACAATGCAGCCTGTTCTGAAGACACAGATCTTTATATGTTTAATAAGGTGTTATGAGCAGAACTTGAAATGTTCGTTCACGTTCCTCTGTTCTGGATCATTTCAGTGACCACCTGGTGCCCCTTTCTTTTTTTCTTCTTTTTTTTTTTTGAGATGTTTTTGCATCCTGCGTATTACTTTCTGTTTACCCTTTTGGCCCCAGCTTGGCAGAGTGCCATGGAATGTGTTTGGTGTCTTGTCCTTTCCTAACTCAGTAAAAAAAAAAAGACAGTGCGTAAGGATAAGCTGTCGTGTTTCCCTTCCCATTGCACCAGGAGAGCCTCATCCTACCAGCTGCTAGAGTAGCCTTTGCTTGGAAGGTGGGGGAAGGATGTTAAAGCTTGTACAAACAGTACTTTTATTCCCAGGGAGATTTTTAACTTCTTTCGGTGGCTTGCTCAGGTTTGCATGCTTGAATAGTGATAGCAGCCTGGTATCAAAGGAGTAGGAGGAAAATCTGCTCAAAATGAAAGATAATTGCTTTCATGGGTCCAAGAAGAGTTACTGTCAGACACTGAGATCTAAAAGACTTCCCAGCTGAGCTGATGTTTTCCCTGTGTTAGTGCTACAATTGTGAATGTAGCTGGGTTTTGCAAATTCAGTTAATCTTGGAAATTTGGTTAATTTGCTTAGCTGGAAGAAAAGCAATAACTCTGCCCTTTCTGACCAGAGTGAAAGTCTGTATTTTAAACTTAAGAAAGGGTAGCAGGCTTGGGCAGTGTCACTAGAACTAGCAGAACTCTAGAAATTACACCGTACAAAGAGTGAATTTCCTATCTTTTTAGTGTGCCTGTGTGCGTGGACATGACTGAGAGAGGGAGAGGAAGGATGGATTTGACACCAGCTGTACTCAGTTCAGGAGTGAACGCAGAGGAGACCGTAGTTACAGACTGATTCAGGAGTGCATTTGAGTCTGTTGGAGCAGCTTGGTGTAAATGGCTGTGGGTACAGGTTTTTCACATGCAAGAACAGCCTTGCTGCCATGCTGAGGGCCCTTTCGGCCAGCAAAGCTGTATCATCTCCAAGGGGCATAGATTAAGGCCCCTGAGCCTGTTTCCACCAGCACCACTGCATCTCCCACCCAGCTTCAGCCAGGAGAGGTAGTTTGGTGAGAGGATGGAGTTGGGATGATTCCCATATCCTGAGCGGGTCTTGCTGTGCAAGTACAGTACTGCTCTAAAAATTATCTAAAAAGCTAAACCAGCTGAACTGTTTTAATTTTAGTTTGTTTAGGTGGCCTTTTAGAGTGACGTGAGTACACTGAATCTTTTAGTTGTCCTTCTCTGGATATCTTTTGCTTTGTCATGGTGATGACGTTCTTATTTGATTTATTTAGCCTACGTATTTTGGCTAATGCTATGTTGTCCTCTGCTCCAGGAGGCCTCTGTAGTTCAGGTGCCACCACAGCTTAGCTCAAAAGCAAGCCAGGATTTTTCTGGTCATCAGAGTACATTTGCATTTGTTCACTGTTGTTTCTCTTCCCTTATCTCTGTTTGTATTACGTTACCATTCAGGGCATTCCCGCACTTGTCCTGTGTTCATATGGTGTCCAAAAGATGACACCTCTGTGAGCTTGTGATCTCTTTGGGGGACAGAAAGTACCAGAAGAGGCTAGAGATTGCTGTAAAGATCTCAATGTTGTATTTTGTTCTCCTAAAAGAAATTCCTGCTGTAGGTCTTCCTACATGCTGAAGTAAGGAATCTGTGTGAAAGTGTCTCCACTCCATGTGTGTTTATTGTCAAAGTCCTTCAGGTTTTGTTTGACTATTTTGATGGGTCCAGTTTCTTATCTGATGCTTTCTGGTTACCTTTCCAATTCACGGACAAAGTCCAAAGAAAGATTGGCATATATTTATGGAGGGTGGAGTTGGCAAAGAAATGGTTTAGCTCTGCCTCCTTTTTGATTTGAAAGTTGTCTGTGTAAAATAACTCCAGCTGGTGTCTGAAAGAGAGAGTTTCTGCATCTTCTGTAACTACTACTGTCACAGTACCCAGAGGAGTACATCTCATTTTAAATTAGAGGAGCAAGACTGTTCCCATTGTGTTACTGTGGTACCACAGACAGGGGATGGCGCTGGGGTCATGTTCAGAAGGAGAATCAACTTCAGGCAGTTGTCTCACGGGGTTGCTTTCATGGCTTGTCCTCAAGTACGTCCAGGGTTTGAGGTTCCACACCATTCCCAGGTGCTTTGTTCCACTGCTTCATCATCCCTACTGCTCAAAAACAGCCCCTCACACCTCACCTGAACCTCTATTCCTGTGATTTAAAGACCTTACTTCTTGCTCCAACACCCTAGAAACTCCATTGTGTATACTTTATGTATGCTCTGCCCGCTTTAATACAGAATGTTTGAATTTCTGAGAGAACACCAAAGAAAACCAACTCTCATCTCAGAAGGTGACGTAGGACCCTTTCTGGATGAATAGGGACTTGACCGGAAGACAGAATGTTACGGTCTTACCATACCAGTACACATTTAAAGCACCTAACACTGTCCTGACTGATAGTATTTAGTGAGTGGCAAGGCTTGGATACTGTGAAAGGAATATGAGAAGGTGTATTACAAAGAGATTGTGGTTTTTTAGCACATGCTTGTGATCTGCCATCCTCAGGAGCAGGAGCAGCAGAGATTCTGCAGCCTCATTGAGATTAAAGAGACAATTACAGGTGCATACCAGAGTCAACAGTGAAATACCTGAGCCCAGAAAGACAGCAGGTGATCTTGTGTTGATTATTAGTGGAATATTTGTAACTATGTCCAAGTAATTTACTTGATGAGTTTTCCACAATACTCCCTGTTGGCAGAGAGATGATTGAATTTATATTAATGAGGAGTGAAAATTATTAGGGAGGAGGTTAGTGGTTGTGGCTCTAACTGGGGACCAGAAAGAAAATCCTCCCTGGGGTCATTTACTCTATTTTCCTGACACTCTGATAGAGCAGAGCTTACCTCAGCTCTCAACTGGTCTTTCTATCACAGCCTAAAATGCCTGAAGTGGTACTGATGATCTCATTCTTGTGAGCTATGACATAAGGTGTGAGCGTCAGTCTCAGAAGACCACAACTCTCAGACAAGTTTCTTCGAGAACTTTTCCAAGTAGCTGAACAACCAGCTTCAAGTGGCTGTGAAACAGCTGATTTTTCTGTTTCACCAAAGCTGCAGGAAAAGCAGTGTTTTTGAACAGTGTTCCACAGCCATTACTTTGATTTTGGAAAATTCATTAACAACAACAACAAAATCACTCTACTGAGTGAATAAAGCTGAACTGGCAAATCACAGATAACCAGAAGGAACAGTGTCCTGTTTATAAGGAAAGAGGGTGGTTACTGTGGTCAGACAGCCAGGCTACAAGCCAGGTCATGCCTCCTAAACATATTTTATCTAACCTCATGTCACAGGCAGGATGTGGGGAATGCAAGATTTTCTCTTCTGAAAGGTAAGGGCCATTCACAGAGAGTGTAGACTGGCTCCCTTGACAGCTGCCTTGCCCTACACCCGCTGAACCTCTACTTCTTTGTTAGGGTATCAGAGGTAGTTCCCAGACCTGCTGGGATCAGGATTGGTGCAGATCCATCTCAGTGGCTTTCCCCAGGCAGTCAAAAAGGTGAAGACAGCTGTGACCAGGCCTGAATGGATCCATTCTCCTCAGTCAACCGCTAACACTTAAGGTATGTCTCTGCTTGGCAAGCAGCAGGTATGACAGTAGCACATAAATCATGGATACAGCTAACATGGTCTAAAAATTGTGAGGTGGTAGGTAGAGCCCCTGAAGTGTTCTTGCTCCTTCCCTGGCTGCTGGTGTTGCACAGGGTGGCTGGAAGAAACCATCAGGGCTACAGAAGCACCTCTGCTTTGTTGGCTAGAGCTAAGGGGACGTCTAGTGGTGGTATTTTAAGATCCAGATTTCCCTTTAACTAGAGGCATCTAGTTTTTCCACTGCTGCTGCAGCTTCCTTGAAGGTGATGGGCAGAGGCAGCAGTGAAATTAAAGGTGTCTTGTGTCAAGTTTCCCTTGTGGAAGAAGCTGCCAAATTTAATTACTGAACACAGGCAAAGCTCAGCTCTTCATCTCTGTGCAGGAAACTCTGTGGTGGTAGTGGGGCTTCCAAATACAATATGGGCATAACTGGTTTAAAACTGATGATGTCTTTCTGAAATAACCTCATGGGTTTTGCATTGCCTCTGTCTCTGCAAGTGGAGACCCCAGACCATAATAACAAGTAATTTAAACTCTTTAGTTTTATTTTTTTATGTGAATTTACAGAATACATAAGACACTCATGACTTAGACAATGCAGTGAGACCTTGCTGTATACCACAGACCTGCCAAAATCAGCTGCTGATTTCTCAATACATTAGTGCATTAGTTTTTGCAGTTGTATTTCACCTCCCCTTGAACAATAATTGGGTCTGTAGCATGGGATAAACCTAAAAGTGACAACACTGTATCTCTTTTATCCGCATTTAAATACTGCTATGACTAAGAAGTATGTATGTAACTATAGGTATCCATGCAAGACAATGCAGTAAATAAGCATTGAAGGTGAATTAAAAGAGCGTCAGGAATATAATTCTATATCCTTTTAGGATTTACAAAAATTTTCCCTGGCAAATATTATGCAATTGGTGGTAGGCTTGCTCTGAGGGATGTGCCCACAGAAAGACAACTCTTTGGCAAAATTATCTTTGAGGCTGTGCCAATAACAGCTAGAGAAACTCAGGTGCAGGTCCCAAAAGGCTGCTCTGCAACAGGCAGACATGGTAATGTATTGCTAAACTGCCTCCTCTTTCTCCCCAGTCTGAGAAATGTGTAGTTTTCTCAATATAAAGGAAATAATTACTTATATTTCAGGCTATTAAATCAAATGCAATGTATACATGTGCCCCTGATGTGCTCTGGAATTTGCTGCTGCTGCAGTCACAGCAGGGAAGGATTTTGCTGCTGCTGTTGTCCTGTTTTTCTTGTGGCTCATTTTTAGACAAAGCTGTCTCTTGTTCTTGGATGGTTTTCTTTAATGCACTGGGAAACTTCTGCTCTAGTTCCTTGGCCAGTTTTCTTTTTGGAACCCCAGAATTAATTTCTTTGAATGTTTCTTTGCTGTTTCTCAATAATTCTTTTTTTTTTCTTTCTCTTTGTTCTGTTATGAGGTCTTTTTCCCCTCCTGAAACCAGTGACAAACAGAAAGACCTTTAGTAAAGTCTCTTACCCTTAACCACCTAATTTAGCCCAGACTTTTCTCCACCCTTCTGTCTTGTGTGTGCCAGTTATTACCTTGATTACAGAGCATCTCTCAGTGATGAAATAGCTGTGGAGCTGAGCAGAGAGCACAGGCAAAGCTCAGACACCTCCCCTTTCTTCAGACAGGCTGTCATGCTTCTGTCCTTAGAGACTGATAAAATTCCCCATGTGTTGTACTGAAGTGCTGGTTGTCTTTTCCATGGATTCACAATGAAATGTGGTGGGTTTGTTCTGTTTTGTTTTCCTTTTTTTAAGTTCCTTTCTTCTCACCTCCCAGATGTTTCCAATTGATTATCTTTCCTTCAAATTTAACTTGTTCCTATTTAATTCTTACTTATTATTCCTTACTTAACATTTTTGCCAAGATGTGTACTACTGAAGTCTAAGAGGAGCAGATCTGTGGGTGGAGGCAGTACTATTTCCCCAGTGAAGTTCTCCCTGTCCCTGCTACACAAGTGTAAGTAGTTTAAACAGACTTTTTTTTCTTTTTTCCTTCTCCCAAGGCTTGTGAAGTACTGAAGAGGTCTGTGACGGGAAAAATCAACAAATGCCTTTTCCTTTGTATCAGCATGTTCTGCAAGGGCTGCCTTTCCATTGTGATATCCCCTCTTCTGGCCTTGCCTCACTCATCCACACCAACTACCCCTACTTTGGACTGCACTGCAAACAGCAAACCAAACAGGAGAGGAGGGTCCCTCTTCTTTGGAAGAAAGCTTCCCTTTTTAGATATTCTTGGAGTGAGTTTGGAAGCATCTTGTTGCTTCTGTGAAGGACTTTGTCACCTGCTGCTTTGTGACACATGGTAAATCGATTTGGATTTCCCAGCTCTTTTGCAGTGCATCACCCTGTTTTCCAGCTGTCTTGCCAGACAGATTAGATTTGCACTTGCAGGGTCTAAGCGAGCGTGGCATTTGTATGCGTGATGGAAATATTTCCTCTTTCTTCATAACATGTCTGCACAGAGTGTGTATTTAGAGAAGGTGTGCTCAGGTACAGGCAACGTGTACATATGACTGTGTTTACAAGTGATGCTCAGAAGACCCGTCCCCGGGCTTGCACTCGGCTGCAGCGGCTGCATCCCTGGCTGATGCTGCCTGTCCCTTTTCCCGTGGAGCAACAGTGCCAACTGCTGGCTGCTGAGCCTGGCTCTGCCAGGGACCAGCAGTGCCTCTGCAGGTGGAATTGGTCTTCTAAGATTAGTTCTAGCGACATCACTGCCTAAAACAAAGCATCCCTTTGCTGATGGTTTGTGTGCTCAGCAGTAATATCTCGGTGTGGTAGTCCTTGTTTCCATGCCAAAATAATATTCTGTTGAGTGAAGGTAAGCCTGGGCCAGTTACCTTTCCTTGTGACATTTCTCACATTCATTTCAAAGCTAATTGTTAATGCCATTTTAAAGCTCTGTGTCTCTCCTGATCTTCCATGGGTGGCTGCTCAGAGGGAGGTTTCTGCTATGAGCAGTGGAAGGGCCATGAAAGGAGTTTCTGCACAGGGTACTACACAGTGGTTTTCTTCAGGGGAAAAAAGGTAAAGAAAACAGGGAGGATAAGAAAAAGAAGACAATGTGCAGGTACACTTAAGTGTCATTTTGTTTGAATTTCAGTGAAATGCTTATATAGAAAAAAATAGTTTGAGTTGTTTTTTAGGTGTTTTGTTTTTGGTTTGTTTTTTTTTTTTTCCCCAAGAAGAATATCAAATGAAAAGAAAGGTCTGTTTCTTGAAACATTTCCTGGGAGAAGATGCTCTCATTATTTTTTTTTGCTCTGAAATGTTTTCTCTTTTCCCTGTCTCCTTTTCTTTCTGGCCTGTGATTTTATTCTAGGGAGTTACAGTGTTTGCAGGATGTGGTAGTAAAGGGGACACATGTATTGGGAGTAAGCAGGAAAAAAACAATTAAACCCCCCAAAAATTAAGAGAGCTTTGCAGAGAAAAGGAAAATACAGTGAGTGGGTAAAGCAATGAAACAGGGAAAAGGGGAGGGACAGTAGAAGACAGGCAGCCAAACAAACAGAAAGTGTTTGATGAGTCAGGGCTTCTGTGTGTTTCTTCCACCTCCCAAAGGGCCATTATGTACTTCCTCCCAGCCACAAATGTTCTTCATAATTTTTGGAACAGAACAAGAGAGGAAAACCAATAAATCAGCTATTCTTAAATACATGTGACAAGCCCAATCTGAGGTGCAGGTGGACCACAGTCACATAAGGTTTCTTAAGCTGAAGTTGGAGAACTTTGGCCACCCAGCAGGTTTAGCACTGCTTCCAGCCCTCTGTTACTCTTTCACTTGTGTGGTGTTTTGTTGGGTTTTTTTCCCCTCAATGTCTTCACAGGAAAATCTAAACGAGGCAGAAAGGAAAAAAAAAAGGCAGCATTTTTATATCTTGAAAGACAGGAACATTAAAACTCCTTCTGTGGAATGAAACTTCAGGTTTTTGGGAGTTTATTTTCAGGTGAAGCTTATAAATCCTATGACAAAAGCAGCCCTCAAAAGTAGCAGCCTGTCATTGTAGCCCCAGCTGGGAGTCCCAAGGTGGCTCTAGGCACCACTGCGAATGGGGGGGCCACCACACTCCACTCAGCAGAGCACAGATTTTTTGCAAGTGCAGCTCTGCTTATGTTGTGGGGCCTGTGGCAGTCAGATGTTATCCTAAATGTCAGGATTGGCAAAGTGGAGCAACGAAGGGACAATCTCAATCAGTTTTTCAAGCCATGTAACAAAATGTTTCTTGGGAAAGAAACTGACATTCTATGAAACTGATTTCTTCAATATCATAAACCACAGAAGGTTTTGGGTTAGAAAGGACCTTAAAGATCACCCAGTTTCAACCACTCTGCCATGGGCAGGGACATCTTCCAGTAGACCAGGTTTCTCAAAGTCCCATTCCACAACTTTACTGGGCAACCCGTGCCAGTGCCTCACCATCCTCACAGTAAAGAATTTCTTCCTTACATCTAATCTAAAGCCACCCTCTTTCAGTATGTACTGCTCTGTTTCTAATGGCAGTGTCTTGAATTTTTATTAGTGATGCAAATAATTAAGCTGAATGCCGTGCCATTATTTATTATTTCTTTCAATTAAACAAAATGAAAATTTTCCCAGGACATGTGGTTGCAATTTTCAAGAGTCTTTTTCTAACCATGCATTGATTTATTTCACTTTCACACAGACAGGCGTTCCTCCTGAACTGTATGTTTCACTGAGTAAATGGAGCAGGCTACATGCTTTCTGATGGCAGGCCTTTGCCACTGAGATAACCAGCCTCTTACTCAAAATATGTTATATGTACAATATATTATTATATTACTAAGGAAACTTCATGATGGAGCAGGACTGAAAGAACTGAACAGACGTGATGGAGAGACGAAGATGCACACAGAGGTGAGATGAAAGGCTGAGGAAGGCAGAGAGCTGTTACTCCCTGTACCAGCCATGGGTTTTCCCTGCGGTGGGGTGGGATGCCATGGGCACAAGGGATGTGGCTGTGTCTGCTGTCTCTGTAGCCTGAGCAGGGGCAGTGGTGCTGGGAGCCAGAATGCCACTAGATGTCCCTTGTCACCCGAGTGAGGTAGGCATCTTGTCCCCATCCCTGTGCTTCGGGCTTATAAGATGTAGTGTTATGCAGAAGTCTGTGTTTTAAGCATTAAATACGTTGAAAAGTTGTGTCGGTATTAAGAAAAAAGTCTTATATTAGCCTGTGAGGTAATGTTGTGGGGGAAAGTTACTTCTTTAGCCACTTTACATTTAATTTTCATTGGAGGGTACTCTACCCTAGGAATGATTTTGTTTTAAAAGGCTATTTACACCTAGGCGATTCAGTATTTCCTGGTGGAAAAGAAATCACACTAGGAAATGCTGGCTTGGTGAGCCTAACACTGTGGTTTCAGCTAACTTTTCCCTGCTGACACAGGCCTGTCTGGTGTGAGGTGGGGTCCTGGCAGCCTGCATCAGCTGAGCTAGTGGGGGTGTGGGGCCATAAGGACCTGTGGGCTTTCCTTGCACCTTCTTAGTGATTTTGCCATTTTAGGTGGATTTATGTTGAAAAAGGCCAGAAAAAGAAGCCACTTCTGTGAAGAACTCAGAACCTCACTGGTGCAGCCATATCCCCCAAGGCTCTGTGTGCCCTACAGAGATGGGAAAAGGCTGATGGAAGAAGGAGCAGCTGCTAAGAGAGGTGGTCCGGTGTAGGCACATGGCATGGAGCAGGCAGAGCTAAGGGCAAGAGGCTGCAAGCTCTTGGAGGCACAGTGAAACCTCCCAAACCTGCTTCCATCTGGCTTTCCAAAGCCTTTCCTTTTGCTTCCTAGCCCCTTTGTCCCTCAGCATACAGATACGTATGGAGTCCACACTGCTCAGCCACAAGGCTTGCATTTGCCATGTGGCTTGATCGTCCCTCAAGCCAGCTGTGCTGGTCCTGCCGTGCCAGCGGTGCTCTTGCCCCTCCAGACCAGTGTGAAGGGCAGCCTCCAACAACAGGAGTGTGCCAGGCTCTCAACAGTCTTTTAAGAGTTAATGCCTCCCTGTGCTCTAGATATGTGGCTATGTTTTCACCACAGTGGAAGCTGCGTTTCCATATGTCCCTCGCTTCCACAGCTGGTACCTTGGCATGGGCATCTGTGCCGCTCGGCATGCCTGTGCCCTTGCAAAGACTCACCTGAACTTGTGCTGGGCAACTCCTCCCGCTCCTGGTCTCCTGCAATGCTCCATGTGCCTTCTGCACATACCACCACTGCCTGGGCAGTGGGATGTCCATGCGCTTAAACTGCCCTGAAAGCAACTACACAGCTCACCTGGCCAGATAACACCTACCCTGTTATGAACTTTCTCCAATGTAAGTAGTAACTTAGTGACTGTCACCTTCTTCTCAGGATGTGCCGCTGCGGTGCGTGACTGCACAATCCAAGCTGTTGTGTATTCAGAGCCATATCTGCCTGCCTGGATGACAGAAATGAAGCATTTGCTGTTTTCTACTTCATTCGAACCTGTGGGAGCCTGTAGGGCTCATGCTACTCGTGCACCAAGGTTTCCACGTGTGCCACTTGTCAGTCAGGGACTTCTTCACCAAGTAACATCTGAGCAAATCTCTTAATAACAGAGGGAGTACACACAGATTATTGTGATCATAATTTCACCGACATAGCCTTTATTACTAATGGTGGTGTTGGAGATGGAAAACCCAGCTTGACTCTCAGTTCCCTGCTGGAAAGTAATAAAATAAAGAGGAAGAAAATCTGTGCGTGTATTTGCTACCAAACCTTTGAAAAACACAAAAGTGGAACCCTGCCAATGCTATTGCTGGCAATTTTTCAGAGTGGAGCCTCATTCTGAGGTAGAATTAGAAGTGGAAGTGCATTTTGTGTCTCTGATATTACTGTCATGTTGTTGTGTACAAATGGAGGGCTTACAGTCATTTGACATTTATTGGTTTCTATTGTAATTATTGCGTGCCACTTTTACAACTTCGGAGTATTTTTGAACAACTCCAATAGAATAATTTGAAAATAACTTCAGCTATCATAAAAAAAAAGGTGCCTATTTTGTTAACACAAAGAACTGACAAAAGAAGCACTTCAGTAGAAGTGGTCTGATAAAAATGGAGCTGTGTTTCTTTTTGCTTTGTTGAGAACATGAATGAAGGCAGGCTGGCTTTTACATCGTCTTTTGTTCTTTCCTGGGCAATGGCAGAACTTACAGCTAAATTCTAGTGTCAGAAAATTCTCTGATGGTAACTGAGAATGACATAATATCATATATACTCATAGCAACAGCAACAAAAAAAAATCGTAACCCATAGCTCGGATTTTGAATATCAGAATGAGCATTCAGTATTAAAAAGTGAGTCTACAGTACTAAGAACAGAGAAAAAATTTTTTAAACATAAGAAGAGCCACTTGATATAAGCATTAGGAAAAAAAAAAGAGGAATGTAAATGTAATTTTAAATTATTTATTTCACTCTCTCTCTTTTTTCATGTTAATATATCCTTGGCTTCTAGTTCACAATGACATGCTAATTATGACTGTACGAGAACCTAACTTTTTATTGTGCTAATTAAACTGTATGTCACACAGACATTTGGGGAGAATTTCCCATGCTATCTAGTGTGAATGGAAGGAAAGAGCAGTGGTGCTCACTTAAAACTGATTTTTTTTTTTCTAATACCTTGCAAAAAAGGCATCATTGTATTTTGATTAATCCATGCTTGGTCCACCTCAGATGTTTCCATGGAAACAGAATTTTTTTGCTTGATGGAAACTGTTAGGCTGGGGAAAGCTCCTCACTGCACAAACCCACTCAAGCTCCTGAAGAACTACTGGTTGGAAATTTAATGTGCATAAACAAAACTCCCAAATTCCTCCTTAGTATTATTGTTGTCAATGCTAATAGAGAACTGTTTTCTTAATGATACACAGTGGTGCCTTTTCACTCCACAAGAAAATAGAATAGCAGTAGTATTCCTTCCATTGCAAGAGAGCCCTTTTCTTGGTCCAGAAACAATTAGCCTGAAAACCTTGCAAAATTAAATTTTAAGAGTCCTGATGTGTGTATATTATTTAGTTCTGGATCCAAATAATTTGCCTTAATGGCTGTTAAAATGTAACTAATTTTAATTTGCAGATTGGCAATAATTTGAACAGATTTTTCTTGTGTGGCTCAGTTGGGTTATGGACTTGGGGTTTTTATTTGGTTTGGTTTTTTGTTTGGTTTGGGTTTGGGTTTTTTCCTTCCAGAGAAAATATACTCTCTTAATGGATGCTACTGTGATATTTGGAATACCTTTTGAAAATCAACCAACAAAGACAGCATTTGTGTGTTATTATTAATTTAGCCAAGTGGTTGGAAACATGGCCATCATTTCTCTCATTACTTTTGGACAACATATTTATTGTGTAAAATTATAGGATTTCTTGACTATTAAAATGTCATGGTTCAGAGTGTTTAAGTTTTTAAAAAGTCCAATCTTAACTTTTGCTGACAATGCAAGTAGCTATTTTAAATTGATTGTGAGGTTTATTGCTTGGAAATCTAGAAGTTTTAGACCATAGCCTATTTCTTATTTTGGTTAGTAAGTAATTACTCGTTAAAAATACATTGAGCAAAACCATTCAAACTTCTCTAATTTATATTTGCCTTTTATTACAGTGACATTTAGGAGTCCTATCCAGACTTCAAGATTCCATCATACAAGAGCCCATAAAAATACAGAAAGTAAATGGTTTTTGTTTTTGTTACAGTAATGCCCTGATGTTAGTTGTTGTCTAAGTCAGGGCAGAGAAAGAAAATAATATATTGATTTCTTCACCATTTTTTATTTTTTTTCATTTCATCTTTGTTCATCAGGGCAGGGAATCTGCCACATGGACAAAGGAAAATCACTTCGAGAGCAACCACACCTTTTAAACTTCTTCCAGAGACATGCTGTAAACAGCAATTATATATAAACTGTAGGGAAAAAAGGCAGAAGCATCAGGATTTCTTGGTACCTCTTATGTGTTCCCTGTTAGAATGTGAATAATAATAATGATGATGACAGTGATGTGTTCGCCATGAGAATGTGGATGATGATGATAATTAGACTAATAATAAAAATGTTTTTCACCCTGTGTTCTACCCTAATCTCTGCTCTTAAGCTTTTGGGGTACTGTTACTTTTAGCTACTATAGCTGCAGTCTATAATATTTCTGTATGGTCAGCACAAGGTGTGAAGCGATTGTTGCTCTTTGCAGTGTCTCAACAGATGAGGTGAATGACATGGGAGGATGTGCAACACTTTAGAACTATTAAATAAGTAGGAGACAGTGGGACCTGGCTGCAGCAACTTGAGAGAGATTTGATGCAGGTTGAGGGCTGAGCAACCCTCTTGGCTGGGAAATATGACAATGCACAAAATGATCACGTACTCGGGGTCAGGTGGTGACATACCACAAGCTTGGCTTTGGAGAACTATGCTGCCCAAAGCCCAGGGCTTCTCTGAAGACAGTATCACTCCCTTATAGGTAGAGCTGCTTTGATGAGTGTTCATTTTGAACCTCAAGAGAATCACGTGTTAGATACTTGGAGTTACTAACATCTTCTAGTTAGTAAGATTTTTTCCCTTGATGCTGCTTTCCCTCATGATTAACTTGCGATTTAACTCTTTGGTTTGTCATTTTTCTAACGTCCAAAAAAGAGTGACCCCAGGAACCTGCAGTGCCTTGGCGTCTTGGGGACAGAAAGACACAGAATGATATTAATGGTGTTAACAGCACCTTAAAATTAAGTGTAGAGCAGTACAGCCTGCAGCACTGCTATGCACAGGAGAGGGAGAACCCTATTTATACGCCAGCAGGCTATTCAGGGAGTGCTAACACTGGGAGTGAGCAGCTGTGAGAAAAACAGAGAATAAGTGATAGTACACTCTGAAATGGAAATCACAGCAAAGCGCCATATGTGTTGACTAACTAGTACCGCCAGCACCCTTGTTTCAGTCCTCTGAAGTGATAGCTTCCAACTTGCTTGATGAATTTTCACAAAACTGCTATTCCACACAATGGTCTCTACAAGTGCAGCTGTTCTGACTTGTACACAGCACATGGGATAAGACTGGTCAGCAAAATTCAGTCTTGAATGCTGCTGGAACACCGGGCAAAACCTGAAAGATTTACCTTCCTCATTGCAGACCTCATTAACACGTGTACATATCATCCTCTGGGAACGCAGCGGCCTGACCATGAGGTTCTTCTGTGACCACCACACAGATGGATTCCTGCTTGCAGTACTCGTGCCTTGCAATGTTTACATTCACCTCTTAAAGCTTTAAAACAAATATAAGAATAAATTATGAATTCCCTTGACAAGGCTGCTTTTTCACACAGTTTGGTCATCTATTTGCCTGCCATGGCATTTGTTACGACAAAAAGTTTCCTTTCGGTTTTGTTCTTGGGCTCTTGAAAGATTTGAGAAGGTCCTGTGAACCTGTGTGTGTCTCTGCAATGGAGTAACTCCTGCCAAGCACATGTATGCAGCCAAGGACTTGTGATAGTGGGGATCTGTCATGTGCTTCCCAAAATCTGTGAAAATCCAGAGTATTAAAGGTGGACAGGGCTCTGTTATGGCCTCATCTCTCAAATCATTCTGCACTTAACGTGGTAAAGCCTTGAAAATCCAATGGTTCTTGAACACTGGCTCCAACACAGGTGTTAAGTCCTTCAGAGGTGTTAAGCCCTTCTCACCACGGCAGCTCCAGGCACCAGCTTGGAGTCACTTACTTCAGTCCTGGATGTAATTGCAGCCACGTATGCATTCTGTTATGGCTTCCCAGACCCAGAGGTAAGTGCCACACAGAGCTTGGCTCTGCTTTTGTGCTTCCGTTCTTCATCCCTGCTGAAAATCCTGGTGAAAATCCCTCCGCAGTCCATGGATTGCTTTGAGGATGACTAAGTCTCAATCCTTGCTACATGTGCATTGCTCTGCCAGAATGCCTGCTGGTGTCTCAAAAATGACACCATGCTTTCTGGTATTTCCCATGGGCAAAACATGCTGGCCCCTGCCCTAAAAGCCTGGGAGAACATGGGCATACTACCCGCATGCTCCAGATCATGGAGTGACCTAGGCCAGGTGGTATTTGACAGCTTCAGCACTCCACCCCTGCAATCTTCTTTAATTTTCATTTTCTATCTCAGGTTCATGTACTTGTGCATAACAGCAAATTGTGTATCTAGTATCAGAGGTTTTCCCAGTAAGGCTTGTGTTTAATCAACCTTGGCAATTTTGCTGTTTATTACCTTCTCAAAAAAGTTACAGATTTGCCTTGTGGTAAACACCAGGTAGATGACAGAGGAACTCATTCTACCAATATATTCTTCTGGATACTTTGGAAAAAAGAAACAATTTTGTGGTTTGGGTCAGAAGCAACTAAGTCNAGACTAAGGTGTGGGTCAGAAGCAACTAAGTCCTATTTGCAAAACTGAGGTGTCTAGAGATCTCCAGCTCTGTGTATCTCACTGAAAATCCTGAGGATGTAAGCACATAGTAAAATATCTAACAAATCTGAGTATCTAACAGTGCTGTGAGCAACCCAAGAAATTTCCCAAGTTTGTAACCACTGTAGGTATCCAAATTCCACTGCTTGTCAAGGTTGTGTGCTTTACCATGGCTGTTTAAAGGTCATGCTGAAAGATTAAACGCAGGAGGTTTCTTGCTGGTGTTGATGAACAGGAATAATTTGCTGTCATGATGCCGCAGCAGCAGCAGCTGTGCATGGGAACATGCTCTGGATTAAGTTAAGCACAAGGTTTGGAGCCACAATTTTNCTGGGAAATATGACAATGCACAAAATGATCACGTACTCGGGGTCAGGTGGTGACATACCACAAGCTTGGCTTTGGAGAACTATGCTGCCCAAAGCCCAGGGCTTCTCTGAAGACAGTATCACTCCCTTATAGGTAGAGCTGCTTTGATGAGTGTTCATTTTGAACCTCAAGAGAATCACGTGTTAGATACTTGGAGTTACTAACATCTTCTAGTTAGTAAGATTTTTTCCCTTGATGCTGCTTTCCCTCATGATTAACTTGCGATTTAACTCTTTGGTTTGTCATTTTTCTAACGTCCAAAAAAGAGTGACCCCAGGAACCTGCAGTGCCTTGGCGTCTTGGGGACAGAAAGACACAGAATGATATTAATGGTGTTAACAGCACCTTAAAATTAAGTGTAGAGCAGTACAGCCTGCAGCACTGCTATGCACAGGAGAGGGAGAACCCTATTTATACGCCAGCAGGCTATTCAGGGAGTGCTAACACTGGGAGTGAGCAGCTGTGAGAAAAACAGAGAATAAGTGATAGTACACTCTGAAATGGAAATCACAGCAAAGCGCCATATGTGTTGACTAACTAGTACCGCCAGCACCCTTGTTGCAGTCCTCTGAAGTAATAGCTTCCAACTTGCTTGATGAATTTTCACAAAACTGCTATTCCACACAATGGTCTCTACAAGTGCAGCTGTTCTGACTTGTACACAGCACATGGGATAAGACTGGTCAGCAAAATTCAGTCTTGAATGCTGCTGGAACACCGGGCAAAACCTGAAAGATTTACCTTCCTCATTGCAGACCTCATTAACACGTGTACATATCATCCTCTGGGAACGCAGCGGCCTGACCATGAGGTTCTTCTGTGACCACCACACAGATGGATTCCTGCTTGCAGTACTCGTGCCTTGCAATGTTTACATTCACCTCTTAAAGCTTTAAAACAAATATAAGAATAAATTATGAATTCCCTTGACAAGGCTGCTTTTTCACACAGTTTGGTCATCTATTTGCTTGCCATGGCATTTGTTACGACAAAAAGTTTCCTTTCGGTTTTGTTCTTGGGCTCTTGAAAGATTTGAGAAGGTCCTGTGAACCTGTGTGTGTCTCTGCAATGGAGTAACTCCTGCCAAGCACATGTACGCTGCCAAGGACTTGTGATAGTGGGGATCTGTCATGTGCTTCCCAAAATCTGTGAAAATCCAGAGTATTAAAGGTGGACAGGGCTCTGTTATGGCCTCATCTCTCAAATCATTCTGCACTTAACGTGGTAAAGCCTTGAAAATCCAATGGTTCTTGAACACTGGCTCCAACACAGGTGTTAAGTCCTTCAGAGGTGTTAAGCCCTTCTCACCACGGCAGCTCCAGTCACCAGCTTGGAGTCACTTCAGTCCTGGATGTAATTGCAGCCACGTATGCATTCTGTTATGGCTTCCCAGACCCAGAGGTAAGTGCCACACAGAGCTTGGCTCTGCTTTTGTGCTTCCGTTCTTCATCCCTGCTGAAAATCCTGGTGAAAATCCCTCCGCAGTCCATGGATTGCTTTGAGGATGACTAAGTCTCAATCCTTGCTACATGTGCATTGCTCTGCCAGAATGCCTGCTGGTGTCTCAAAAATGACACCATGCTTTCTGGTATTTCCCATGGGCAAAACATGCTGGCCCCTGGCTAAAAGCCTGGGAGAACATGGACATACTACCCGCATGCTCAAGATCATGGAGTGACCTAGGCCAGGTGGTATTTGAGAGCTTCAGCACTCCACCCCTGCAATCTTCTTTAATTTTCATTTTCTATCTCAGGTTCATGTACTTGTGCATAACAGCAAATTGTGTATCTAGTATCAGAGGTTTTCCCAGTAAGGCTTGTGTTTAATCAACCTTGGCAATTTTGCTGTTTATTACCTTCTCAAAAAAGTTACAGATTTGCCTTGTGGTAAACACCAGGTAGATGACAGAGGAACTCATTCTACCAATATATTCTTCTGGATACTTTGGAAAAAAGAAACAATTTTGTGGTTTGGGTCAGAAGCAACTAAGTCCTATTTGCAAAACTGAGGTGTCTAGAGATCTCCAGCTCTGTGTATCTCACTGAAAATCCTGAGGATGTAAGCACATAGTAAAATATCTAACAAATCTGAGTATCTAACAGTGCTGTGAGCAACCCAAGAAATTTCCAGTTCTGTAACCACTGTAGGTATCCAAATTCCACTGCTTGTCAAGGTTGTGTGCTTTACCATGGCTGTTTAAAGGTCATGCTGAAAGATTAAACGCAGGAGGTTTCTTGCTGGTGTTGATGAACAGGAATAATTTGCTGTCATGATGCCGCAGCAGCAGCAGCTGTGCATGGGAACATGCTCTGGATTAAGTTAAGCACAAGGTTTGGAGCCACAATTTTGGAGGACTCTGCAACTGCTGCTTTCATCTTAATTGTCTTCTTATTTGGGATTGTCCTCTTCCAGATGGTAAAGTCAGAGATCACGGAAATTCAAGGTAAAAACTAGGGTGCTGAAACCAGCTCCTGACCAAAATTCCTCTTATGACTCAGATTCCTCTCACCTCGCCACGGGCAAAAGCACCAATGCAAGAACAGTGGTTCCCATGAAGAACCACAGTTCAGAGAGCAGAATTACAGGCACGTGCACATAGTTGTGTGGTTAATCGTGAACAAGTGGAGCGTGCTTTGAAAATGTTGCATAATGCAATTACTCACTTCTGTGCTGCAAACTCCTCGGGGAAATTACTGTTGTATGAATGTACACGTTAGCCATGCAGCCATTGCATTAATTGTTCTGTTCAGCAAAAAAATAGGTCAGTCAATAATTTGACCTAAGTTCACATTTTTCTTATGGGTCATCGAATTGGTCAGAACCGTATTTGCTGAACTTTGAACCATAGTTATTTTAGGGCACATGGGGTTTGAAGCTCCTGAGTCAAGGAAACAAGTTCCATAATGTTTTTTATTGACACCAGTGAAATATTCCTTCCTGGCACATGCAAATGCAGATAATACATTTGTGTGCCTCCAACTTAAGAAATCTAAGGAACCATTACTTTTTCTAACATTCATCCCTCGGAAACTGGTTACTTGAAAGTGCTGTGAGCTGAGTACAAAAATGGCTTCAAATCTGAATAACTGAGGCCAGGAGTGACCTTTGGAATAATCATTCTTCAAAAGCTTTTGCTTTGCCTTTTGCCAGGACAAGGGAAATAGCTGAGAGAATTTTTCGTAATGGTACTTGAAAATACAGTATGAGTGAAGAACAGAGAAATTACAACATAAAAAAAAAATTAAAAAAGAAAAGGAAAGGAAAGCAAATTCTAAACAGAAGGTACCAAATGGTCTTTGATCTGCTTCATTCCAAGTTTTCTTAGGGGTTGTCCTATTCCACATTCAGATTTTTTGATCTTGTTTTGCCAAATGAGTTTAAGTGTTAGTACAGACAGCTGAGAAGGTTACAGTTCACAGGTCCAGACCCTTGATACATCTCCTTTAGCCATCCTGTATTCAGTTCCTTCTGCAGGGTTTCTCGGCCACTGTAAAACCTGGCTGTGGGCTCAGGGTCTTTCATAGCCTCAAAGAACAACCTGTGGAAATGTTTAATGAGTATTAATGGGCCTAAGGGCCCCATTGGCCAGTTTCACCTGGATCCTCTAATGACCACCATGGCCTTGGGGGGCCATTTCAGATCAGCCTGGAGAGGCTGGTCCTTTCCTGAGTTCCTGTGGGGATGTGGTCTCCTGTTCGCCCTCCTAGGGGTCTCCTGGCTCATCCTTTGCTGCAGACTGTGAGTTGACACCATTACCAGTCTTCCTGTTCAGCACTGTGGGACTCTGTCTCTTGGTGAGGACCTGGATGATGCGGTGTGACCTTCTCCTGCTTAATCCCTTCTATGAGGCAGCTGGCAGTAAGAGGCTGATTCCCAAACCACTTTCCTCCAGGATGATGACGTGGCTGTTGTTGCCTGCTATTACTTAGCATGTAGGTCAGTAACTATTTTTATATCCTGCACCTGGAAAATTTTTAAGGCAATATTGTCTATTTGAACTTCCAGCCTTATGCTCATTCTCATTTGTCATAATTTGTGTGTTTTACTGTATTTTGCTGCTATTTTCTGCTTCCTTTGTTGGCATAAAAATTTTCATCCAGTTGTGATGGATTTTAAATAGGTTAACTCTGTGCCATCTGAAAGATCTTAAATTGAGAGCTCTAATTTATTTAAAGTAAAACTTATTTGATCTTTTGCAGCCTTAAAATTGCAGGCTTCAAAAATAATCTGTAACTTAACTCAAATTCCAGGTTTTATTTTGCTTCCCATTAAGCTGGAAAATGTTATTGTGTGCCTATAATGGAAGTCTTTGATCTCAAAACAGTCACAAGCCACATGAGAGTAAATGGCCTTTCATGCCAAACATTCCTGTTTGCACTTAACAAAAAAAAAAACCAAACAAACCACCACCGACCAACCAACCAAAAAACTCCAGACAAATAAACAGAACTACCAATCACCTTTTTTATACAAGGCAGCAGCAACATATAGAAGGGATTCCTAGAGGCTCTTGGCAGGACTAAGCAAACCTATGTAGCCTCCATAACTTTCTTGACTGAAAGTACAGTGCTTAGAGAGATGGTTTTGCAGGCTTGAGATACATTCACAAAGTATGCTACAAACCTGGGCTTGTTCAATGCTCCAGGAGGGAGCCTGGAGTGACACTGTTGTAGTGTGTTGGACATGGTACTTGTTGGAGATCTGAAGCTCTGTCTCAGGGCTTAACTGGTGAACAAAAATGTTCTTTTAGTGTGGTTTTGTTTCAGTGGGTATGTGAGAATAAAAAAAAACTTTCTCTGGGGGAAAACCCATCTAGCTCTGTGGAGACCTGGTGAAAGGCACCTTCCTGACAAAAATTGTAAGTTTGTTCCCATGTCCTGTGGGGCTCTTGTGTATAAGCCACATAGAGCATGTGTTTCACAGCTGTCCAATGAACCAGAGCTGAATTTTGTGTGTGTGTGTGTCAGCCTTAGCCTGCACTGTACTTGGTGACCCTTGAGAAGATGTGTATGGTAGGTCTTGTTGGTATTCTGAGGGAAAGAGGTGTGCTGAGAACTGATGGGGTACTCTCAGAATGGAGGAGAGGAAAGTGCACCCCAAAGCTGGTGTAGGATGAGCTCACTGCAGAAACTCAAGGACTGTGCAGAAAATGTAACTGCTAACAGTGACAAAAGTGTGATTGCATGTGAACTGTGATGTTTCAAGGGCACATGGTTTTCCCCCTTCCTTTGTTGTTCATTATAAGTTTGGCAAGAGGCAGACCTCCCAGCTGAAGGCTATTTTCCCATCCAACTTTTGGTATCTCTCCAAGATCTAGGAGCCATAGGGCTGTTCACATTTAAGGTCACTAGGTTTTTGTTGCATAGGAATTTACCTTTGTGGCCCTGCTCTCTGGAAGGGCTGAAGCAGGGAAAAACACAGCAAAATCTCTCCAGATCTGATTCTTACATCCAATATTTACCAGCCTTGCTCATATGTGATGAGTTTATTTTCTTGAACCAAAGGAGCCCTTTGTAAATAAAGCAGTTTCCATAACAGTTAAAAATATTTTTGCATTTTTGGTTGTGATTTTTTTTTCAAGTAAAGAAAAGTTAATTGAATTTCTCATATTATCTATATACTATTTCTATCATAGATAGAACATTGCTGAGCTATTAAAACATGTGACCAGAGCACAGTCATGGCCTGGCTGGCATTGACCTTGTTGACAGCAGCACCAGTGCAAGCTCCACCAGTGTTCTGTCTCTTCTCTGTTTGGGAATCCTGGCCAGTGCAGGGCATGAGATGGACAAAAAGCATGGGTGCTGCTGGGGAACAGTGAATGCAGGGGGAATAAGTGTGCTGGGAACTGTTGAATCTGATACTGCCATTGAAAAGGAAGTTAATGGTCAAGTTACAGCTTTAAGTCACGTGTGCAAAGAGGGCTTAGCTTTGGTGGTGCAGTGGTCAGAACTGTTTATCCTACAGTATGGAAACAGGGCTAATGCTCTTGCTTCAGTTAACACAGAGAGATGCAGAAATGCTCTCACCACTGAAGGCTGGGTGAATTATTATGCTGGCTGATGAAGAGGTTTGTACTTCAATTGCAGTGGTAAGCCAGCGGGAAAATAAGTTTAGTTTCATCCTAGACCTATTTATTTCCACCACACTTGGACTGAATCACTTGGGGACACTTAAGAATATTTGTGTTCTATAAAATGGCACAAGTAATAGATTTTGTAAAGGTATAATACCCTGGCTTGTGGCTTTCAGTGACTTACATGCCTTATGACTGTCTTCTACACAAAATGTTAATAAAATAAAATCTGGTGAAATTCTCTTCCCACATCTTACCAATAGTGTGAAACCACAGGCATCCAAAATGCAAAATATTTATGTCATGAAAAATTCCCACTTTGTCCTGTGATTTAGATCTCCATTCTTTCTAACTATAATTATTATCCATCACTCTGAGTTATTGCTTGTTAATGATATGTTTGTTTCTTTGATTAAATGGTTTAATGTCAATATATTTTCCAGTCACTTTTTATCTCAGACTTCTTAATCACCATAACTGTCACCACAGTGTCTGGTCAAGTAAATCCCATTTTGACCTCTTTTTATCCTGAGGGAGTGCATTTTCAATTAAATTGTGCTTTTAAAATGTTGGACTGTGTTAACGTGGCTTATCATTTTCCTTAGCATAAAATAGCTTCTAGCAGTCCTTACGTAACCAGTTCAGCATCTCTTCCTTCAGCCTGCAGCAGTTCTCAGCACCAGTTTGTTCTCGATAATGTCACTGGACATGAGGCTAAAGGCAGGGAAGTTTGGTGTTTGTCAGTGTGGTATGCAAGTCTCCCAAAACAAAGATTCTACAACTTGAAAGCAGTTCTCCTGCTCATTTTGTCATCTCCCTGAACCTCCCAAATTCAGATCTGCTCTGGTACTGCAGGGATGACCCTCTGAAAAATGTCACAGTTATCTACCTTTCTACTCAAGCTTGTCTACAGGCAAAAATAGTGCTGTTTGGAATCTCCTGCTATCCAGCAATGTGTGTATGTGACCAGCATTTTCTATTCTTGCACATAACTATTAAGGGCATCAACAGGAATTTTTTGTTTTTATTTTAAGCAGAGGGGAAGATGCTTGGTAGCACTTCTGGGTTCCTTGTTGAGGACTTGTAGCAGTGTCTCCATGTCCAGCGTGGGGTATAATCTGGGTAGTCAGCAGCTTCACAAATGGGACCAGGACAGAGAGAAGGGGTGGATTTTTAGGCTTGTCTAAAGCTAATTTAACCTGAAACTTTCTTGGGTATTTCTAGCAGCCAGTTCAACACAATCTGTAAAACTTACCAAAGAACACAGGTCGATATCTGGGATACTGGTGGTGATATTCCCAATTTCTGTGGTTCAATCGCTTTCAGTGCCTGACTCGATAGCATAAAACTAACTTGGACAGATGAAAGTGAAGTGCAGACAGGGCCACTGAGATCTACTTTCTTATGTAACATGGTAAAAATTATTTTCCACAAGTAATTTCTGAAATCTGCTTTAAATGTACTCGTTCCTGGGTTAGCTGTGTACTGCGGGGTGCAACTGCTGATTGATGGAAAAACACGGGGTTTGTTAAACTGTTACCAGCCACGTTTTGTCTATAGGTCTGCTCAGTCAGTGTATAAGCATAAAGGTGAAGAGGGCCTGTGTTTCTTACAAAAGGATATCTGGACCTTAAGTTCCCACCAGAACTGCCCAGCATTTGATAATCTGTATTTCAGAAATCAAATAGCATGTGATTTAATATGTAACAAAGCGCTGGGTAATTTACTCTTGCTACTTCTTTTTCTGCTCTGTCTAGGAATCATCTTTGCAAGAGCGATCTTACAGGGCTTTTTTGTCACTCCCCTGGTTATTAGTGGATGTTGTGGCAGGTATGAAGGAGTGCTGCTGTGCAGCCCCTTGTTGGGAGGGACCAGAAACTTCTGTACTTTGACAGAGAGGCAAGAGTGTCTTTAGTTGTCATTTCCAGGCAGCAAGTTCTCCCTGTGCAGTTTTGCACATCACATGCTGGTGGGTCAGTTATTCACTGAGCATAAATCTCTAAATATGAGAGGTCCCTCTACTCTCTCTCCACTGTTTTCACACATCTGGATTGTTTTTATATTTTAGTTTTTCATAAAAGTATTTTGAAGGAAAGAACATCTGCACACTTCTGTCTCCTCAGCACTTGCCACCTCTCGTGTCCTATTCTCTCCAGATCCCATCCTGTCTCTGAAAAGTTGTCTGCACTACAGCTCCTCACTCCATCCCTGCCACGGTCATTTTTTATTCTTATGACAACCTAAACTTAGTTTGAGCTGACTTGGGTTAGATACCTTTTGTAGGAAGTTAAACTTAAAAAACAACAACAACAACGAAAAAAACCCAACCAAACAAAAAAAGCCTCCCAAAAACCACTCCACAAAATTGTCACTCACTGTTTGAGAAAAGCTCAATAAATACGTCAGTTTTCTTCTGCTTCTAGTTCAAATAATTCAGCCTCTTTTTACCATCCTCACCAAATAAAATACTTCAGGGGCTTGGTGTCCTGGGTGTCTTCTCTCTAAAAGGCACACAGAGGGTTGTGAGCCTGTGAATCACCCAGGTGGTTTGGAGTACCTTTCATAAATGGCATCTCCAGAGATGTCCTAGAAGCAGCCTGCTTCCTGGCAGTCATCAGGAGTTCCCCCAGCTCTTCCCCAAAATCATACAATGTACCCTACTTTGGGCTAGGCTTTGGGGTCACAGTGTCACCAAAAACCAGGGAATGAACTGTCCAAGCTGTTTGCTAGGTTAGAAAGCTGACATTACTGCAGTTCTGGGTGCATTGGGATTATTCCACCTAATATGCACAACCAGCAAGCTGACAGACCAGCTTACAGTCATGAAACTGATACATACTCATTACGTTGCCCGAATAGATGGATATATACTAAATATTTCTATGGACTTATTTGGATATGGGTGGGGGCCTTTTGAGCATTTCTGGTGGTCATTTGGGGAACTTCCCATTCCGCAAATTTTTCTTTTATTGTACTTCATCTTCTAATGAATCTTTTCTCCTTGAGAATATCTCACATATGTGTTCAAGGTCACAGTGCGCTTCTCTTATCATCTTTGGGCCGGCACACAATCTTTGTTCTCAAAACTATGACATCTGTTAGTACAAAATAATCACTAGGGTAGGTAAATAGGGAAGCATAAAGTGGCACAAGACCATTAGTCACAGGTGTGGGGAGTTAACACAAAGCTACATTAATGTCTGACATTTGTATTAACTCTATGGTACAAAACTAAGCATGAACAATCAAATGCTATTGTGGAAAAGCTGAAGAATTTTCCAGCATTTTCCCACGCTGCTGCACAAACTCCTCTTTTAAAGAAATATAACTTGTTTGGTAAGAAATGGTGCATTGGCTTTGCTGCAGTACTGGGTGCAACAGTGACCATGGTTCATGTCTGCACAGCTCCAGGAGAAGGAATGCTGCTGTGCTTTCCTGCTGTACCCCTCTGTGTCCCCTCTTCCTTCACCTCTCTGGGAGGTGACACAGCCCACACACTGAAGAGCTGTCCTACTTCCTAACCACCAGTTGTACTGGGATAACAGACCTAGCTGCCATTGGTACCTATGTGATACTGCTCCCTGTGATACTATGGTTACTGCTCCTTCCAAATGGCTGTTTTAAGAAATGAATAAACAAACAAAATCCCCACAACTTTTCAGCAAATATATATTGTAGATAATAGAGGCCAAGGTGCTTGAATCTTTCTATTCAGCCAGTGCTTACTTATAGCTCAGCCCATTTGCCAGAGTTGGTATGTCTACCACACCTTCTTCCAGACAGGTAATGTGCTCTAATCAATGAACCAAGTGCCAGAAACTTTAAAAGATGATACAACCTGAAAAGGGCAAATTCTGATTAAGCTTTCCAGAGGTATCTACATCTCTGGCTCAGTTTAGGTATGAGAACCCTTGCTGAAAACTGCCTTCTGTGTGGTAATCGCAGTCTCTGTGATAACATTTCTTAATAGATAGAGGTGGGATTTTGATTTTTATTTTGTGGGGGGTTTTTTTGGTTTTGTGTGGGTGCACTATTTCCTTTGTTGTTTTACTGTTTTGTTGGCTGATTCATGTTGGGGTCATGTTGGTTGGTTTTGTGGTTTTTTTTTGTTTGTTTTTTTTTTTTTAACTACACCTTAAATATTGCTGTTTATCAATTATAAGGAGACTAGTTTTTAAAAATAAGAATAAAGCTGACAACATTATGCTCCTTGTTAGAATTACAGAGGGGCAGCTCTTACTGTAGGGATGTTATGGTCCATGCTCACCAGAGCTGTAGAATTCTGGGTAAAATCTGCTTGAGTCTATTCCTCTTACACTATGTGTGAAGGTCCTGTGCAGTCAACACCATCAGCAAGACTGGTGTTACATCACACAGGGAAGTACTTCGTGACTTTGCAATAGCAAACTTTGTGTGTGTGGGGGGGGAGGAATAACCACTAATCAAAACACTGGAGATACTGCTGGAATTTTGTTCCAACCAGAAACAATTCCTTTCTTGCTTATATAGCATGTTGTGCTATAAGGCACGTGCAGGACATTAGGATGTGAATTTGAAACAGTATCACAGTTCTCAATTTTTCCTCTTTGCCCAAGTCTTTTTTACCCACCATCAAATTTTTTAATAATTGATCTGTAGGACAGATTTCTACTTTTCTGCAGTTCTGTAGACAGAAGCTAGTTATTAATTTGTTTCTATTAGTTCATCTGGCAGGAATGGACATGTTTATATTTCACAATTGTCAAGACTGCTGTGGTTGGTGACGATCAAATCACATGCCATTTGTCCAAGTTCCCTTTGACATTGCTTTTCAGCTGTGCATTCCAAGTGCATTGTATTCACATTCCTGTCTCTGTTATCAGCTTCTGAGGTTTCCTCTGTAGTCCTTTTGTGTTCATGGAAATTAACCTGTAATCACTTAGCCTAACACCTAGCACAGCTCAAAGACTTCATTAATGGTCGTGACTGGTTGTGATGCACCATTGGAGGCACTGAATTGTGCAGTAACTTCATAGCAGTTGGTATGTTCCTGATGACAACAGTATTTGAATTCACCATAACTGCATTTTTTTTCCTCCTGTGGTAAAGCAATTTTAGATTATTTGAGAAGCTCCGTTTCCTCGACTGGGTGCTTGGCTAGCTCAAAGCAGAGAGGTTTGCCTGCAGGGCTCCAGACTCTGTCATAATGTAGTCTTAGCGTTGCTTTGCTGTCATAAGTGGTTGTCTCTGGATAACAAATAAAAACTTGCTGAAAGGTAACACATGCATATAGATAAATGCGGGTTTTTTTTCTGTTAAAATTTTGAATAGTGAGTCTTCTGTTTTTGGCTGAGACTGCACCTTACACTTTTATCATTAGCAAACGTAACAGAAAAAATTCTATAGTAATTAGGTAAGTAAAGAAGCACTTGTTTGGTAAGGGTTGCAATTAAAGCCAAACTATGTATTTCACTTGATTCCACAGCCTGCTTCTGAAGTTTGTGGAGGAGAAGCCTGAAGGAAAAGTTTCCCATCATCTGAGAAAGGGTCAGGCATCTGGTAGGGCCACAGTCCCTTTACTGGCAAAACCAGAGGTTTAGCTGTCCATCTTCAGCACTGCAGGGCTTTATGCTACCCCTCTATATGTGTCATCTTTTACTTAGCCAGTATTTCATGGGTCCTTTGAATTTTTTTAAGGTACTTGTTTTTCTCCCAACTAAGATACTTTCTGCCCCATAATCGTCATCACACTTGGAGCCTGCTGACTTCTTGAAAATGTCTCTCTTGTCCTTTTTCAGGGTCATTGCTGTCTTCTTTCAAACAGTGGCATCAGAAGTATGGGAGTTTTGCATATGCTGCAGAGTTTCTGATGGTATTGATCTGTGATGTTTTGTCCTGTTCTGATTTTGGCAACAGCCAACAGAGATTAAAGATCTGAGCTTGTAAATGGAGAATATTCGTTCAATTTTTATCCTTAGGTGACACTAGATTGGCACAAGGATTTTCTGAAGAGATGTGACTCATGGCCCTTCCATTATTGTTGGGAAAGACATTGACTTGCTTGTTCCATTCTCCAAAACTTGTTATATATTGTTTATGCTTCAAATCTGCGATGAGTTTGTATGCTATTCTGAAACAACTAGCTTTGCTGATCAGAGACCAGAAGTGCCAGCAGGTATGCAAGCCAAACATATATTGTGATATTTTTTATTTCAGTAACTATTTTTTTGAGGAAAGCAGCTCTACCTCACCATGTCAATAAATCTCTCTGACATAATTTATTTTTTTCCCTTTAGATGATGGACTAAATGTAAAAAATCTATCCTAGGTGCTGTGTGAAGGAGAAAATTGTTTTCTGGTGTTTTCTGCTTTATACCTTTCAAAACTTTTAGCAATAGGCATGAGAAGTATGACTGAGGCTTTTTCCTTCTTGGGAAATAAATAATGTTTAAAATCAGAATGCAGAACAGCTGGAGTGGGTAGTATCTCAGGAAAGATTTCTACAGAATCTGTGCCTTCCCATAATTAATTTCTTCAATCTAATAATTATTAGGTATAGTGTGCAGTTTTTCTTTAAAGCTTGGAGTACACTCTTCTTTCTGTTTATGAATAATTTTGGTTGTCTAGGCTCAGGTTTGAAAAGTCTACAAAAATTGCTCTTTTAACCAGCTAAATAAGAATTCAGTTGGCCTTCTAAGTAAGCTTAGTACACCTGAAAAATATCTCTTTTCATTTACAGTGTTTCCTACACTGCTCAGTTTCTGATAATCCATGGCCAATGGTAGAGAATACACAGGAAATAAGCCATAAGAAATCCTGCAAGCGCACTGGAATGCAATAAAGAAAAGGTGCTTTGATAGCGTAGGATGGGTTGCCACACTGCATGCCACAGACACTTTTAAGTTTGAAAGATAAGTATGTACAAATCTGTAGCAATCCTGCCGTGGAAATACAGAATTCCCTTGGGTATTAATGCAAACACTTGTTATATCGACTACCATGATCCTGGATTTTACAACTTCTGGCTACCAAAAGCCAGTAACTTCTGCCATTACTTCTACCATTGAAGGTTCAATTGACTTTTTTTTTAATGAATATAACAGCATATCTTCATGCAGGAATTACAAAGTGGGTAACAGCCCTCCTTCCCATGCTGATAAATTGACATTCATCCTATAATTTTGGTAGGCAAATGTCTTTGGCAGTGACCAGAAACAACTCTGATACTGCAAAGGCAGAGCTGCTAGTGGAGGTGGTAGTTGTCCCGTTTATCCCTTTCTTTGGCATCTTGTTCTCACCAGTTACATCTTGTGTCAGTCAGCTCTTTGAGAAGAGACACAAGGACACTCAGTATGGAACCAATCAGATAACTTATTTTATCATATTGTCTATATGTGAAGTGATATGTCAGCCACATGCGTGAAGAAGCCTTATAATGGAGTGAGGTGTGTGACTGACCAGTTGCCAAGGCCACAGTTATGCATTTGGTCTCCTTGGACAAATATCCTATTGTGTTACTGTTCGTACGTGGCGTTCTCAGGCAGTGAGAGTCTGCTTAGGTTGAGTCCTCAGGTCACATTGACCCTGAGGTTTTAAGTTTGTAGTGCCAGGTAGTGTTTGTTCTAAGCAAGTCATACAGCACTTAGTGCCTTGCATTTCCTATGTGACTCCGAAGGGGAATGCACTTCTTGCTCTTTATCCTCTAACTGGCCATTTCTAAGGTTTGTTGCACTGCATTAATTCCTAACAGCCATCTATACTGTAGAGTAACTGCACTGCTGCCCTTGGTTTTCACTGTGAATCATGCCCAAAGCATCTGCTTTTGGAGGGAATCAGTAGAGGACCTCCTGTCATGCACAGACTTGTCTTGACAGAGCCAGGAATCTGGTGTCTTAATTTCTGCTCAAAATTTGTTTCTAATTAAAGATGGTTGAGGGAAGCTGCTAATGAAGAAAGAAAAGAAATAATTTATTTCCATGTCTGTAACCTCCTCCGTGAGCATGCATTACTGCTAGCAACTTGACCCTGTCTCCAGAGGGTTGACATTGTGGTTTGTAGTAGGTCATGTGAGAAATTTCTGTCTTAGACGAGACTTGCAGGACACTCCCCATCTGTGGTCTCAAGCTGGTGAAACCATGATAGTAAAATTGGAGAGAGGTGATTGTCCTCAGTGGGTAGCCCTCTATATGCAGAGACATCAAATGAGTCAGTAGAGTGCTAAAAATAGCCAATGGTGGTGTCTAAAGATCTGGAAAAGTAGGTCACGATGCTCACATATAAAAATTATGGATGCTGTTAACAAGGATCAAGGGGAAGGTATGAGGAACAAGTGTGTAGCAGAACACACAGTATTTTATCCAGTAATCCTTGTGTGTAGAGAAGATGAGTCACATGTGGACTTAACCTTAACCATGTTCTGAATGATTTTGTTAAAGGAAATTTGGCTTCCTTTCACTGCTGTGGTTTTCCCCCTCTCCTCTTTTCCTGGAGCAGAAAAAAAGAGAGGTAGAAACAATGTCTTGGTAGTTCTTAATTATTTAGCACAGTTGGAAGAATGAGGGACAATGAAGAAAAGTGAAATTTCTGCTGAAATGAAGTGTTCAGGTCACAGTCTCTTACCTGTCTTGTACTTAGTTTTACTTTGGTAGTATGTTGTCTAGATTTGGATCCTGTGCCATTGAAATGGCCTTTTTGGGGTAAATGTGTTAACAGAGATAAGGCAAACCCAAGAAAACCACTTTAAAGGTATCCCCTCTGATTAAACTCCATTCTTTCTAAAAGATGGCCAGTTGAGAAGCAAATAAGTTTAGTGCTGTGATGTACATATAGTCATTTCCTGTGTCTGCTGTTGGTTTTCACCGTTGGCTATGGCAAGATAAGCTCAGATAGAACAAAAGAATTTTTTTGATATTTTACTTGCAACTCATTTAGCATGAGTTGATGGCTGTTTGGGTTATGAATCTATTTGCTTAAATAGATTAGAAATTGCAGCTTATTGTAGGAAAGCTTAAAACCCCCCATAACTGTAGTTTTCCCCGGTAAAAGACAGTTGAAGGAAAAAAAAAATTAGAAAATATTTTTAAATTACGTAAAAATTTAGAACAAGGGTGACAATAGTTGAAAGACATGCAATATAAAGAGCATTTTGCATATAACATAACAATATGAATGAATCCATCAGAAAGAAACAACAGAATGTAAATATGCATACTCAGATTTATCATATTCTTTTCCTGAAAGAAACATGTTCCAATGAATAATTGAAAACTGGTTCTTTGGGATTTGTCTACAGAAAGGAGACAACACTTCAGAAACATTCAGTAGTAATTTATTTAAAAACCAAAACAATTCAAGTTAAGATTCAGGAAAATTGTTCACATGTAATGAAATATGCAAACTCTAAATAACTTAGGAACGAAGAGCTCAGTCCTATTTGCTTAGTTTTATAATGTATACAATGCCATTGAGGTTATTACTTTAAATAAAACCATTGAGGAGTACCTAAAAAGAAAAGAAAAGCAGTATAACTTCATAAAAATAGAGTAAATGAACATGAGAAAAAAGCATACAAGTTTGTCAAGTTAAGCAGGGAGAAAATGTACTTATAATTAATGTGAAAGAACTAATGACTAAAGCAGAAATATTGCTTAGGAAAAAATACATCATGTTGTTTTGTTAAGATTTTTGAGTATCTAAACACCCTGGATTGTTGATGGACACAGAACAAATATTTAATATAAATTAACACAGTTCAGGAGAAATTAACACTAGGTAAAATGACTTCCAGAAACATCTGAGGATGTATTTCGTAGAAAGGAAAAAGTAGTGTGTGAATCTTGTTTAGACACCATTAGTATATGACTGTTTGTACATATTTAAAATAAAAATTCCTGTGTGCTCATCATCATAGGCTCTTTTTGGGACCATATAAAGTACCTTTGAGCTCTTTTTTGCTTATTTTTATGATTGTTCTAAGCTAGCAACAATTGAGTTTCAGATGAGATGTGAATATATTGTTTGATCATAGAACCAAGTTAGATGAATAAGCATTTTTACATACCTGTGTGTGCTAATTTTATTCAAACATCTCTGAGTTACCTCAGATGTTCTTTCTTTTATCAGTTCCTCAGTATTCAGAGGTATATCTGTCAATGATTTCAAATCTTTTAATCACTTCTTGAATAGAAACTATACAGTGAAATCAAACTTAGTGGATAGAATTTAGGTCTGTGCACCTGGTACATTAGTGTGATAAACTGAGATGGTTAATTGTGGCTGCAGAATATGCAATTTCATTTACTTTTATTTAGAGATGACATGTCTATTTGGGGACAAGCCCATAGTAAGTTTCATATGAAAATTACACTCAAGGTCCATGTTATAAACTGTCAGTATTGGTCAAGGTTTTAAACCAGCATGTTTTCTCTTTTCTAGTATTTAGCCCACATTTTGACTTACCAGCTTGGAGTCATTAACTGTTGCTTTGAGAAAAAGAGTAAATGATATAAAAAGAGAAGAGGAAATAAGCTCTGTCTGATCACTCAACCTTAAAGAAGTTTAGGACTGGTAAATAACAACATGTCTTTCAGTCTTTTGTGATTTGGGGATTTTTTTGTGCGCTTTTTTTGGTCATTCGTTTGTGTGTTTCTTTTTGTCAAATTTTATGGATTCCAAGCTAGAGAATTCAAAGGGACTGCACATTTCACAGGGTCTTAAGCTGTAACGATAAATCAGTGCAAGGAGAAGTATGTCAACCACAAAGTTAATACTTGTCAGAGACCTTGAATGTATTTTACTTTAGAAGTGACAGGAATGCCATAGCTTAAAAGACTTCTGTAAGGCAAAGAGTAATTTCCTCTGTGTGGGGATAATCAAATTCTAGTCCCAGCACACAGAGAAGCTATCTACAACACAGGATGAAAACAAAACTTTGTTTTTCTTCAGACTAAACGCATAGCATTAAATTCAATATATTAGGGATATCCTTGTAAAATGAACAGCAAAAGCAATAAAAACAGTACAAAGTAAGAAATTAATCACTGAGGAGTTTTTCTCAAGCTTTGTGATGAAGGATAAGTGCCTACAATTTCCATAGTTTTATAGAACCCCAGCGATTCAAATGTGAGTATAGAGGATTTAGTGAGATTTAGGATGGCAGCAGATATTTTAAGAGGTTTAAAATGTTCAGTGAAAAGTAGTATGTAAAGCTTTATTCATTACATTAAAAAGTGAATTCAATTGGAGTTGTCTATTTAGAGCAACTTTCCCACAATGCTTTAAGCCATATTAGTGAGATAATGCTAAAGTTCTTACAGAAGTGGGAACATGTTTTAACAATAAAAAAAAGTTATATTTTAGTGCTGGAAATATTTTTAAGTGGAATCCATTACATTAATGGAAGTAATTTAGTAATTTGGTGTAGAAAAAGATTTGGGATACACTTTCCAGTGTTGGAGGCTAGACTAGATTAAATTTATTTGAAACAAAAATAATTTAATAGTATATGCGTAAAGTGAATTTAAAAACTCATAATCAAGTTAACTTGGAGAGTTTTGAACGTGGAAAGCAAAGTCAGACAAGAAATAACAGGGATTTCTGTATGCCATAAGCAGAGTTGAGAATATAAAGTGGTGCTGGAACATCTGCATTCACTTTGCTAACAGTGTATTTTTTAATTAATGCCACCAGCGTGTGGAGACCTCTAGCAAATATTAATGGCCTGGGAAGGGCGAGGGCCAGCGGCTCATGGTCATGGTGACTGGGCTTAGTGGGGTGTCTGGGCAGGTGGTGGTGCTGAGGCATCCCAAGGGTGAGGTGAGAGATGCCTGGACAGGCAAGGCTCTGGGCTGGGCAGGAGGCTTTCCACAGCATAGGTAGGGTCTTAGGCAAGGGCCAAGGCATAGGGATGAAAGCCCATGCTGAGCTTTCTCACAGCTTCTCACAATTTAGCTGTTTCTACCCAGTCTGATCCAAGATTACAGGTGCCTTGTACCAGGGCTTGCCTAGAGGAAGAGGTAACTTGATCTGTTGGTGGGCCAAGGACCACCCTAGCCTAAAGGGGGATGTCTGGATATGGAATCATCTGAAAACAAACAAATGGGAGGTGTACAAGAGGTGTGCTGATAGCACCTAGATTAGCAGGTAGTAAAGATCCCAACCCATCTACACGGTCATTACAATGAACAAAGGTCAACCCTTAAGAAATATAATGGGAAGGTAACAGGAGTGGAGATAAGGCACCCCTATTAGGAGAAGAAGGAGCAGTATGGGAATCCTAATGACTGGCAGAGGTGAGACAGGGTGAAGAGAGGGAGAATCACAATTGCTATTCCTGAAAGGTACATATGTCCAAAAATAATTTGACAAGAGCCCTGAAGAGGGGGTGAGGATCTGCTAACTGTACACCCTGTCCTCCTCCACAGCAAGTAATCATGGTCAGGTGTCTTGAAGACATGCGAGCCTGGTGCTCAAGTGCACTCAGGCCTGTGCATCTTAGTCCTTGTAGGTATGAGTGCCAGCAGGTGAAATCTGTTCGGTTTTGAAATCGAGACCTTGCCCTCTGCGTCCTCCAATACAGTCTTGAAATGAGATCTACCACATTGATACTGTAGTGTTGCAGCCTTAATTGTGTTCCTTCAGCTGTGTGGATGAAAAAGGTGAAGATTGCAGAGCTTTCAGACAGGATAGGTTCTTTTTGCCTGTGTCATAATTTAACTCCAGCCACAAACTAAGCTCCACACATGTGCTTACTCACTCCCCACCACAGTGGTGTGGGAGAGAAGATCAGAAGAGTAAGAGAGAAAACTCACAGGCTGAGATGAAGACAGTTTAATAGAAAAAACAAAAGCCAGACAGGCAAGCAGAGCAAAACAGGGAATTCATTCATCACTTCCCATAGGCGTAGTTCAGACATCCCAGGAAAGCAGGGCTCCAGCAGACGTAAAAATGATTGGGAAGACAAAGACCATCACACTGAATGCTCTCCCCTTCCATTTTCTTCCCCCAGCTTTATATGTTGAGCATGATGCCATATAGCATGGAATATTTCTTTGGTCAGTTTGGGTCAGCTGTCCCATCTCTTCTCCCTCCCAGCTTCTTGTGCACCTCCAGCCCACTCTCTGGTGGAGTGGGGTGAGAAGCAGATAAGGCCTTGGCTTTTTGTAAGTGCTGCTCAGTAATCATAGAATCACTTAGGCTGGAAAATACCTCCAAGATTATGAAGTCTAACCCTTAACCTAATGCTACCAAGTCTACCACTAAACCATGCCCCTAAGAACCACATCTACAAGTCTTTTAAATGCCTCCAGGGATAGTAGCTCCAACACTTTCTGGGCATCATAATCAAATGCTTTACAACCCCCTCAGGGAAGAAATTTTTTCTAATATCCAATCTAAACCTCTCCTGGTGCAACCTGAGGCCACTTCCTCTTATCCTCTCACCTGTTACTTGGTAGAAGAGACTGACCCCCACCTCACTACAGTCTCATTTCAGGTAGTTGTGAAGAGCGATAAATAATCAAAACATCCCTGTATTGTCAACACTGTTTTCAGCGCAAATCCAAAACATGACTCCATACAAGCTGCTATGAAGAAAATTAACGCTATCCCAGACAAAACTGGGACAGTGAGAAAACATAGCCACAGCAGATTTAGAAAAATGTGCAATTAGTTTTTACTCTGCCATGGCTAAGCCATAAAAACGAAGAGAGAACAGCAGATATTTCAGCCTGCGTTCGCCACCTGAAATACATTACCTATCTTCAGCCGTTGTGCAAGCTGAATTGATAACTGAGAAGTTCATCTTCAAAATGCCTTGGACAGTGATAAAATATCAGGAGCTTGTTCCAAGGTTGGTTTTTTTTTTTTCATTCCCAAGAAAATATATCAAAACCATCAATCCATCCGAGCTGGAAAATTACGCATAAAAAGAAAACAAGCTGATAGATTCAAGCAAACTGAAAGTTAACCAACCTTACCTGGTCTTGATCCTGATTCAGGAACTATATGCTTTCTCCCATTCATGTAGTCCTGGGAAGCAAGCATCTTATCCATGGGGATGCAAAGGAGCATCTTTCACTGAGCTCTTCATAGAACCTTGTATGAAACAGTCAAATTTTAATCAAACTCGCTTAGGAAAGAAGATTTCTGAAGAAACTCAGAGAGCTTTGAGCCTTGTCTAAGCTCTGTAAATTTCAGGAACTGATCACACTGTGCTACTTAAGTGGGAAGAACTTGAACAAGCTCTGAGAGTTGCTCGGATGCCACAGGACAGCCCCATGCTCTGATCAAGTAGTATTTATCCCACTGGTGAATGGGATGTGCTGTTTCTCTACAAGCTAAGGAAAATTGAGAGAAAAATCTTTGTAACATAAATCTTCACCCTTTATTATGATGGGATTCAGATTCTATATGGGGTGTATTCAATAACCTAAGCAACTGCCAGACAGATTATATTCTTCAGTAAAAGAAAGGAGGGCTGAAAATAAAGAGTACAAAGAAAGCAATGTATGCAACAGTGTTAAACCTGGAAACATGTACTTTTGTAGAGGTACAGTTTTGTCACACCTTAGAGGGAAATTGCTGTAAATCTCCAATTCTACTTCGGTGCAGAATTTCCATATCTTCTTGGCATACTTTGAGGTCAGATGCATGGGCAAAATTTTATGATGAAGTAAGTTAATTATCTTTAAATTGTAGTGCACAGTGTCATGATGTTATGGTAGGAGTGTGATGAAGCCTTGTCTTTTATTGCTGTTTGTCATCACATTAAATTGGCTTAGTTGGGAATTGCAATAAGGACATTAGTATTCACAACCATTACTGCCTTGAACTCTGTCCAGCCTTTTCACTTCCCTCTCTCTCTCCACTTGTTCAGTAGTTCTAATTTATGCCTTTTTTGCATGCCAAATAGATTCAATCAGATTTCCTCCCCTCTCCTGACCGTATTTGCTTGAAACTGCTGTAGAGAGGAAAGCTGCCTTTGAGTTCTTCCTCGTTTCACTCCTGTGATTATGGGGGACCAATTGCTTTTTGGAACCTTTGCAGTTTTTTTTTAATTTTACATTGGTGAGCTGTGAAAGCCCTTATAAAGTAGAAAAGTTAAACAGCTTTGAACACTTCAATTTTAATTTTTTTATTTTCATATATCAGAGAATCTGGGGACTTGAAGTATGTAATTATACGAAATACAATTTAGGACAGATCAGACGGAAGATTTATTAACTACAACCATACCAAGAGAACATTTGAACATCATCTGCTCCTCGCCAAGTGATTGCAGAGACTCAATTTTTTGTTTCAGAAACAAGAAATAGGTGAGGAAGTCAGTTCAGTGTTGACAAAGCCAGGTATTCATCCTTTCTAGGGATGGGTTCCTTAAGTATCTTGCTAACTGCTACAATTCCAAGGAATCAATAGGACAATATGGAGAGCCTATCTAGAATTGCACTAACAAACAAATATAAAATGTTTTGGTTGGGAATTTTTTAAATAAAATGTTTCTTCCTTTCTGAATATTTCCTTAATATATATAACAATTATTTTTTTCCATTTGAAGCACGGATTTTACCCTCCTTTTCCAAGTGTAGTGAAATAGAGTGGATAGAAAGTTTCACACTGAAGTTGGCAGAGGTCTGAAATGGACTTAGTGGGAGCTGAGTGAACCCTGAGTTGCATTGGGACTAGTGGAGGAGACCACCTGGTTTCATGCAGCCCCATGTTCTGCTAATGGCATAGTGAGATGGGTCAGGTTGTCATGGCCTTGTCCAGTTGAGTTTTGAGCTCAAAAACGTAGACTTTGCAGCTTCTCTGAGTGCCTTCACCAACAATTGACCTCATCCAATGGGGAAAAGTTTTTGTTAAGATCCAACTGGAATTTCTCTTATTATAACTTGTGTCTGTTGCCTGTTGCACAATTTTGCCCCTTGTGCTTTTGCCATGCATGTACAAGCAGGTTTCTCTTTCTGCTCTGCAAACTACCATTAGGCTGTTGAAGACATCCGTAAGATCTCCCTGAGTGGACAAGACCAGTTCCTCAGACTCTTCTTACACTTATGCGAGCCAGTCCTATGCTACTGGCCCTCTACTAGTCTCGTTCTGGTTTGTCAATGTTTGTCCTCTACTAGAGATTCCAAATCTAGACATAGTATTCCACATGAGGTTTCATGAGTTCCAAACAGAAGGGAAGAGAACAAATTTTGTTTCAGCTGCTGGCTAGACTCTTGCTCAAACATCATGGTACCTAGTTATTCATCTTCATCTTGTGGGCTCAAAGCTAAACCACAACAGGCATATTTGTCAGAGATGACAGAGAAACATGGCTACCAACTGGTTAGGGCGACTCAAGCCTGTCAGTGCCATTGGGGTCCTGGCAGTTGTGTACTGTCCTAGGTAAGTTTAGAAGGTTGCCCTGAGTAAACCTGATGAAGATTTGCCATCAGTCCAGACTCAGCTTTAGCTGCCAGAATTTAAGGTGTCATTTCTTGGTGTCCCAAACAGGTGGACTGAATCATCCCCTGAAATGCTTATGTCTCTCTGCAGACATCAGAGGAGAGACTTAGATACTAAGTTGAGGTCCAACATCTAGGCAGCTAAATTCAGATGAGATGACAATTCAGATGGTACTCATGCTCCCTTGGAGTAGAAAACAAATGTTTACCCTGAGTTTCACTTCAATGTAGAAATTTCTTCCTCGGCTTCAGGCCTCAAGGTGTTATCTTCAAACTGCCTGGATGCAAACTGTGGTTCATTCTTGCTCATGTTAGGACATGGTAGAGCTTTTATTGTTCACTGATGTGGTTGCCTGTGCTCTGGATAGGCTTGTAAAAGTCTCAGAAGTTATCTTTCAGGGGTTTTCCAGGTAAATCTATGTAAAATGTGGCTTGCTAGTGTACTAAAGAAAGCTCCCTTTTGAATGAGATTTTGCAACCATTTAGTACAGGCAATAGGAGTGTGCTTATGGTGTTGGAGGATCTAAACAGATGCTATCCAACATCCACCTAACCTGTTTGGATGTATAATTTGAAAAGAATGGATGAAAGAAAAGCTCAGTAAAAAGCACAGCTTGCTAAGAAGAGTTAGATGGCAGAGTTGGGGGAGAAGGAATTTGGTCTTCTGAGGACTTTGAGCATTTTAGTATTGCTTTTGTTCTGAATAATGGTTTGTCACAGGAGCTGGTTTGGTCAAAGAGCTCAACTTGTGGCAGGGAACAAACTTCAGCTCTCTGAACAACAGGTCTCAGAAGGAATGTGAATTCAGGTGCCCAGAGATTGCTGTTAAGAGTAAGACAAAAACCTTTGCATACCTTTTGACAAACCAAAATGTAAAGGTGTTGGATCCTTCCACCCTCACCCCCCAATAATACCTTTTTGAAAAAAGTTCAAATTGACTTTTTCATATGGGAAACTTTTGTCATACAAAATTCCTTATCTACTCTACATATAAAAGAGTAAGATTAATGGCCCATGAATAGAGCTCCTATACCATGGCAATTGAAAATCTTTGATGTATATGAATATGCTAAACTACCCAGTCTGTGCTCAGTAGTAGAAGCAGCTGAGCCCCTTTTTCTGTAGCACAAAACACAGCTGAAGCCACCTGGCAGGACCATGAGATGCAAAGGGAGAGTATGGTAATGACTGCTTCCTGGGTTTCATGTTTGAGCAGAAAGAAGGCTGAAGAGAGGACCTGGGGAGAAATCTCATTTTGTTTTTCTCAGAAAATTCCATGATTTAAAAAGAAAAAGAAATAATTCCATTTTGGAGTAAAAGGTCAGTTTGTTTGCTTTAGAGAAGCTATGTTGTCCTAGCTGATAGCAAAAATATACTTCGATTACTTGTTTGAAATTGCTGAAAGTAGGACTACTGTAAATATATATTTGTTCAAACTGGTTTGTGCTGCAAGTGTTGCTCAGAGAAGAGAAGAAATACTGGGCTTTTCAGGAGAAAAGCCTTAGGACAAATCTAGGTGTCTGAGTTTAGCTGAAGTTGTGGGTATTGAGCACTTGAAAAATCAGGGCTGTGACAGTCATGCATCACATGCATGAACTGGAAAGTCAAAACAGTCTTTAGCTTGAAGTGATACATCAGTCAGACTATGGAGAAAGAAAAGGGCTCTCTTTCCACAGGCCTCCTCAAGGTTTTGTCTGTAAAGGTCTTAACTATTACTTTGGAGTTCAAAATCTCAGGTTTGCTTAGCAGCTTAGCAGTTTTCTCTGTTGTATCTCAGCTGTTTACTTTTTTACCTTAAAACTCCTCTGTTTTCATGAAGGGTCAAGAACATTATTTAATTAACAGAACGGGAATTGCTCTCGAAGCACTAGTACCTAAAACTCTGACCATGACCACCTGCTGTAAACCTTGTGAAAGAGACCGTATTTTATTCCATTAACAGTTCTTATGAAAGTTGGGAAGGAAGGGAATGACATGATGGTTAACATCTTTGGAGACAGCACTGAAGGGGATGAGTGTTTTCCTTAAACTTTGGGAGGAAGAAAGGCCACTGACACAAACTTGCCGTAAGACTGTAGAGTTCTGGCAGTCCTTACCAGGGAAAACCTCTCCTAGCCCAGGCTGGAGAAGGACATTACTGTTGTGCAAACACAGTGAGTAGATGGCACCTGCCCTGACCCCTCTGGTTTCCAGAAGAGCACATGCAGCTTTTTCCTTCTGAAGGCCCTGGGAATGGCATCACAGTGGCCAGCACAGAGAGTTTTAACACTTAGTTCACCCAAGCCGGGTTGCTTTCTAGCTCTCCAGAAATCACACTTCAGATGAAAGCAAATGTAAATGAGAATTTGTTTACACAGCATAAATGTCGGCAACAGCAATTACAATGAATTTAGAGACAGAACTAAGAAGAAAACTGTTCTTTTATCCACCCATACTTTAATGAACTCTAAGAGGTCTTTCTCTGTGCGGTGAAAAATGTTTAACCAAATTTGTTGCCTGGGATCCTTTCTGGGTATAATGCTTACACCTAATTTATTCTCTGTGGTTCCATTTAAATGTAGTTTAATCAGAATGTTGATTTCAATGTTTTCCCAAGGGTTTGCCTCCCATCTGTCACCTCACTTTAAGGAATACTTACTTTCACATAGCCATGCCCAAAAAACATATCTTCTGCTCAACTGATAAACAGTCTCTGCTAGCAGGCCTTCTTTGCTATAAAGAAACCCCAAATTTACTCTGACCAAAATACACTTGTTGGTTTGATACAGTCACATTAATGGCTCAAGGCTAAAAACCTTTTTCACATGTTGAAACTTACATTTGTATCAGTGTAAAAGTTTGCCTCTAACTCTGCAAGCCCATTTCAAATAAGCTGATACACAAAGTTGTGTGTACATGCAGCTTGCGTTTGTTTTTAACTGGCTTGGCTGCCAGTAGGAAACATGTTGGTGTGATAATGTGTTAGTGTCCAGCCCTTGGGATAGCTATTGTGATTTAATGTTTTTCTTAAATCTGAATATTTTTTATAGCAAACACGGTGTCTCCCAGAGGCAATGAGAAAGTGATTTAGTTGGTTTGAGTTGGGGGTGTTTTTTGTGTTTTGAGTTCTTTTTATTTTTTGGTTTCTTTTTTTTTTCCTAAATACACAATTTGCATTGAAATAAACTCATTTCTAGTTTAGCATTAATCTGTTTCTGATACTTACTGTTTATTTGCTTTGAAAGCTCAGTCATGGCATTTTATTTGCAGACTTAATTACCTCCATAGCAACTAATTGTGATTTTTTTAATAATAATGCTAGTAATTTAAACAGAGAGGTGGGGAAAGTATACTGTGTACCAGACAGGTTGACAAAATTGTTTCCAAATAAAATGTCTTTCATATCTTTTTGAAGAAGCAACAGGGAATCTTAAGGTAATGATTTCATATGGAGACGGGAGTTTTTCTACTTTTCCTGTACAACAGAATGTGTTTAGATATTTGCACAAAATTTATGTTATGCAGTGACTGATCCAAAATTCATTGAAAACATTGATTTTTGTAGTCTTGGGATCAAGCCCTTGTTTAAGTAGTTTCTGAACCCACTGTCAAGCAATCATTCAGATTTTACATCTTTCATAAGAGAACAATTCAATTGGAAAGAAACTAATTAGATTTAAATCTGCTGTTATGGTGAGGAACAGGAAATTAAAGATTGAGGATTCTGTTTGACTATGGAATTTATTCAGTAGTCCTATAAACTCACTGAGGAACAGATTTCTTTTCCACACTGAATAATCAGGCTTTAATAATTTAAAGAACTTATTCCTAGAGCTCACAAATCCAAAGTCTTATACATTTGCTTTAGAGATGAGGAAGACAGAGCTAACCAGGATTGGATTATAACATGTAAATCCCAGGGATTACAAGAGCCCTTCCTCACTCTGTGCCATCACTCTCCCAAGCAAAGCCTACAGAAGTGGGGCAGGAGGCCTAGAAAACATTTCAGCATTGACCTTGATATGTTTATTTTCTACTTATGACTTGGTCGTGGGTTAGAGGTGGGGAGTGAAAGTCTTCTGGGGCCCACAGAGAGCAAAACATGAAATTCTTGAGAACACAAACATACCAGAAAGGTTATGATAAATCTGCCCCTGAGCTTGCAGGTCTTGTTTGCTCAAGAAGGCTGCTGCTCCTGTGCAGCCTACTCTCCCTTGAGGTCCTCAGCAGGTTTTCTTAGCAGCAATAGGGCAAAGCATGTGGGACTGCCAGCAATACACCGACATGTGCTCACAGTGTGAAAGACTTGCCCTGCCTTACATTGCGGAGTCACCACTGGCAGACCTGTGCTAGTACTGAGATCCACAACTCATCTGTGGTGAGAGAGATTAAAAAAAACAACCAATCAAAAATAATACCCAAACGAACAAAACCAAAAAATTCCACAAGTGAATTTGTGATGTTTGTTGTATTGTAGCAATAAATACGCACCTAAGTGACTCAGGCAATAAGACCGTACACCCTGTATAGAAAACTCCCTTCCCACAGCAAAAAGTCCTATGGATCTCTTGATGTCATGACAAGGTTGAAGACTCAAGCGAGGGACAACATTTGTCCACTTTTCCAGGCTGCTGCTTTAACACACAGGAGAGGGAACCAGTCCAGAGATTAGGCTGGCAGCCTTGAACTTGGAAAATTAGATTCAGTTTTCTCTTTTGCAGCTGATTACTTTTAAGACCTCAGGGAAATAATTTTGTGTCAGATTCTTCAAGGTATAAGACCTATTTGTTTTCCATGGACATCAGTTAAGGTTAGATGCTAAGTATCTTGACGTTCTCTGAGGGGCATTTGAGTTTGTACCCAAAAAATGGAGATGGGATGATTCATATACTTGAGAAAAGTACTAAAAATTGTGAAGCTGTTATACTTAATAGGTATAGAAGTCATAAACTTACTGCAGATAGAACCACATAATTCCACGTGCTAATTTGACCTTTCCATCTTGTTTGAAAGGATATTTTTGGCTGTAAAGATGAACTTCTTGTAATATCGAAATCAGTGGTAAATTTTATTATTGACTTCTTTGGCTCCGCTAACTCTTTAAGGGATTTCATTCTTATTTATATTTCTTTTCCTGTAATAATCGAAATAATACCTACATCACTAGGGCTGTAAATTAGCTATACAAAAGAAACACTTGGCATCGATCAAGGCAATGATGACTTTGTCTAGATGGAAAAACACTGTACCTTGCAGATGGTACATGAGAACCTGAAGGCTACATTTTTCACTAGAGCTTGAGAGATTTTAATATTCAATTATCCTCTCAGGACCAGGCACAGACCAGCCAGGATAAAGTGATGTTCTTAATACACTTCTCAGAAGGGCTTTAGTTGCTTTAGCTCCTTGAGCAAGTTCATTCAGGGTCTCTGTGTAGCCTGATATTGTGCCACGACAATGTATCCTGAGACACTGGACAGAGTTCAGAGGTATAAATACAGGTTGCACATGGTCACAAGCTAATCACTTTCCACTCAGAGCTTTACTGATGGAGGGCTTCTGCCTCTGAAACACCTAAGAAGTTGTTGGCTGTTTTATTCCTTCCATTTGACCTTTGCTGTTTGATGCCTTCTCCTTCTGTGTTGTCCTCTTCTTCCTATCAGATATTAATTTTCTGGCACAAACATGCATTGTTTCCTTTTCATTTCATGGTGCACAAGTACTACAGGGAGCATCATTATTAGGAGAATTTACAACCCTGCGCAAAACATTTCTTATTCTTTACCTGCTACTAGAAAATCAGTAGAGAAAAAGTGGTATAAGATTCCCCCCCTCCCCCGCACTTTTTTTGTGTTTTCCTACAGAGCATTAAAAAAAACAAAAAAAACCTGGTTGATTCACACCTCTTTCATTCAAGATGCATAGACTTAAATTAATACACTTGTCAGGATAGAATTAACTGCCCTGGTCACGGTAAACCAAGAGAATCCTCAACCTTGCCTTCTGTGAATCTTAAGAAAGGAATATTTATTTTCCTTGCGTACCTTCAGTCTGGGAAAAAACTGAAATTGTTCCTTCGCATTGTGCTGAATCAATCACAGGAAATAAATAGTGGTGTCAAACTGCCTCTTAAAGGACCTTTGGTACTTTATCTCACCCTACAGACATGAGCAGTTTTTGGGCAGGTGACAGATTGCTATGGACTGGTCAGCACAGAATCCAGACAACCAAACAACAGTGCAATCCTCTGGCACCAAATAAAACAAGTCAACTGTGTTCATTTTTCGTAAGTGTTTTCAGCATCGAGAAAGTAGGCTGTTGTTGCTGTAATGAAGGAATCCTGATTTAACCATTTGGTTCATATTAACCTTAATGCTCTTAGTGTTCAGCTGGTCAGACTCTGACTTAGAAGGGCTGCTGTGGGAGACGGACACTTAGTCGTGCCTTTGTCTGCAAGACTATGAGGAGAGAGGGAATTGAGCAGACCAGAATGAGAAGTAATAAAAATCCACACAAAAAAGAAAAATGCATGAGTGCAGACTTTCCCAGACTGCCTTAACATTATACATATTCAGTATTCAGAATTATTCTGTGAATAATTTATGCAAACATATTCCAGTGGTACAACTGTTTCACTGGGTATTTGCTATTTTGGGACTTGTGGTAGGTCAGCTATTTCCATGTGTCAATTACCAGTTTCTGTATGTGTGATTCTTACATGTGGCTCTTTTGGGTGAATATATTTAACTATTTACTGAGCTTTCCCTGTATGCAAATACATTTTGCTTTCAATAGTGTGCAAACAATAACCAAACAGAGATAAGGGGTTTCAAATATTGTCAGGAGGAATGTCAGTACCAATGAAATGCATATCTACAGCAGTTCTTGGTGTTATAATGTTTCAGTTGTAAAAATTACATTTCAAAGAGGATAGTAAGCTACCCCTAAAAGCTGCTCCCTAAGTCACTTTGGGGAGTGCCTGGAGCTCTCCTGGTAGCTCTGAATCATAGACTCATAGAATAGTTGGCATGGAAGGGACCTTTAAAGGTCATTTAGCAATAAGCAGATACATCTTCAACTAGATCAGGTTGCTCAGAGCCCCCCTTCAATCCAACCTTGAATATTTCCCCGGAACAGCCCAGCAGCACTGGGCCAGTGCTCTAGCCCTCACCAGCCCAGGAAGTAAAAAGCCATGCTGGGAAGCCCAAATTCTGGTTTTCGGAACTGCAGCACAGAGCCTGCCTGGCTGCAGGGATGAAAATATTTGGGGATGGTGGTTTATCATGATTTGTGAAAACATGTGAAAAATGCATTGATTTTTCCTGCTTCCTTCCTCTCTGTGTATTGTTCTATCCTCGCTCTGGGTTAGATGCATTCTTTTTTTTTGGGGGAAAAAAATTTAAAAAAATAGAACACTAACACATAATATGGGCATGACTTCTTATTTCTGCACTCTATCATATTCGGTTGCCATCCCCACAGCTTGGAGCATTCTTGGTGCAATTCTTTACCATGTAGGACTGGACAATAAATCTCCCTCTTACAGCCATGCGGTGCCGCCCAGAGCTCAGGAAGCGGCATGTGGGGCTGCAGATGAAAGGATATTAATAAACCCCGTGAATTTTCAGTTTTCTCTGAGTGTGAATGTAGCTGTGTTCTCTCCCGCTGAGCAAAATGATAATGAGGCAATCGATCGTAAACAGGTGCAGCAAGGAGCCGCTCAGCACACAGCAAACCTTCGCACTCCATTGCCATGCTTGGCGTCTGAATCTTAATATCATTCCAGAAGGAGTGACAGAATAATAACTCTCCTCTCATGTTAAGGTAGAAACTTGTTAAATTCAGACCCTTCTAGAATTAATGCCATTTTTTTTTTCATAGGCTCTTTGCATTTGCCAAGTTTCATTTCAGGAGTACCTCAGGCAAGGAAATGCACCCTTAGGAAGTATTTGTGTAATGAATTATTTATTCATTATCTGAAGTTGCACAACATTTTATAAACCTTGAAGTACTTAGAGGTTTTATAATTTGGAGGTTTCTTTTATTTTTTACTCTTCCATGTTTTTAATTGAGTTCACCTTTAGTCTGACTTGGTGCTGTGGTCTTAACCACCTTGCATTGGAAAGATAGAGCAGAAAACACACGTGTGTGTACACACCTCTAATTCTAGTGTATTTTACCCATAGAGAAAAACAAAACACTTGATGGATGGATGCTGAGTTTCAGTAGGAGAGCATTCCTTCTCCACAGAAGGGGAGTGAGGATTCACTCTGGCTGAGTATTGACTGGGCACAATGCTGTTAGTGTTGGAGTGAAGGGATGGCAGGGTGCAGGGGCATCTCTTACCCTGCTCTTCCAGTCTGGTAGAGGGTTTTTTTTAATTTTCATTCCTTCTCTTTTCCTCGTTTGTGTTTTCACTGTAAAGGAGATGTTTTATATCTATTTAATATAAGTTCCTTGTTCCCTCTTTTAAAGTCTTCCCTGCCCAGCTCTCAGGGTTTCAATCCTTTACTGACCATCTTTGACCATTCATATTTGTGCTTTTACCCCTGAAGTCATCCTGTACCTGTGCTTTCAAGGCCTCTGCTGTCACTCCCTGAGGGTATGCTTCAGGACCCATGTGATAACCTGCTTAAAAACCCCTGAAAAGAAAAAAAAAAAAAAATTACACAAAACCTCCCATGTTCATTTGTGTCTTAATCCAGGAAACTTATACTCACCTTTAAATATATGTTGAAGTAACTTTTCCAGTATTTGATTAATTTATTTTTAGTTGTCACTGGAATGACATCTTTTCCTCTTGGTCTTTTGTAATAAACTGCCCTAGCCCATATGCAGTTTATAAGCTTTATTAATAAGGAGCAAAACAGCACTGGACGGCCCCGAGAGTCTCCACTCCACCAGAGGCACGTGCTGGACCAGTCACAAGTTCGCTTTTTATACCGTTTCTTGCTTTTTTAAAATCTTCTAATCAGGGTCTATTCTGTTCCTGCTCGGGGCTCTGTCCCATTATCATGGTAGGTTGTTCAGGGTGGAGGTGGCAAGTCCCGTTGTTATCATGGTAGGTTGTCCAGGGGTAGAGGTGGCGAGTCCCGTTATCACAGTAGATTGTCCAGGGTGGAGACGGCAAGTCCCGTTATTATGCTGTTCATGCTCTCACAGCTCTTTCTATATCTTTCTTATTAGTACAATTCAAAGCTTATAACACACATACCATTGTAGTTTAGTATTTAACAGCTTAAGCCATCAAAAATAGGTAACAAATTACATTTAACAATTTAAGAAAAACTTTAACGTTTGACAGAAATATCGAGTCTATATGCACAAGGTTCGAGATAGATTGCCAGCAGCCTAAAGGATATTTTGGAAGCACAAAAGTCACCCCTGTCCTCCCCCCTCAGATATCTGAGGTTTATCCAGCCCCCCGCTAGTAATGCAAGCCCATATCATGGGATTTAAATGTATCAACAGAATTTCCTATTGACAACTCATCACATCTTTGAAAGGATTTTATCTGATCTTTTCTGTGTTCTTTGTGCCTAGAAGCTTCCACAAGAACCTCTTCTACTGAGAAACATATGTACACATGACTCAAAAACCATCTGCTTCTTTGTCACCTGAAAGACTGCACAGAAAGCTAATGCATATTTTATCATAGACAGTTTTTGTTGCGTTTGGAAGTTGTAGCTTTTTTACCTCAGCTCTACAGAGGGGAAGATGATTTTCCTGGACCAAAATGCTTAAAATCCAGTGTTAGTACTGCAGAGAGCGACTTGCATGCTTGCCTTGGGAACATCTGCTCTGTACCTGGCACGCTGGCCATGCAGTGCCTTGAAGACCATGTCACTCTGTAGCTCTGGCAATGCATTCTTGAGTTCTTGCCTACCAAAAATAAGCCCATGCCTGCAAGTTTCATCTACCTTTATGGGATGCAAATGAGGAGACCCTTCAGCAGTCTGGTCTGCCTGATAGAAGTAACCAGTGGCATGAATGGGAATATAAATTACCTTAATGCCCATTTTCAAGACTTCTGTCAGCAGCAGTTTAAATGCAGCCCATGGCCATAGCACTTGGCCTCCTCATAGCAGGCAGAGTCAGATGAAGAGGCAAGTCCCTGGCATGAAGGTGCATCCTCTGTGCATAGACAGTGGCACTCCCCTTGCAGTGGCATCTACTGTTGTGCTGGTTTAAAGGTAAACTGGTGGGAGCAATGAACCTAACTTGAGAGATTACAAGTCAGAGCTAAAATTTACTAAAAAAGATTACGATGAATACAATGATACAGGCTAGTTTTGACCCACAAAAAGCAGATGTATAGATCAGCACCCTGGGGCATGAACAGAATGGTGTTCAGTAGCCCCTGTGCTGAGTGCCTCATGGTCCCCCTGAGTGTAAATTAAAAGGAAAGGAAACTTATTAGTAAGGATGATGGTCACAGTTCTATTAAGAGTGGCAGTTGCCATTCTGTTGAGATTCTGGTCCTCCTCTGGATTTGAGAGTAGTACCAGGAGTCCCAAAACCCAAAGATTACGTATACTCAAGTTCAGGTGGGAATGCCCAGTACCTCCCTCAGGGCAGGAGTTTCACAATGGGTGATTTAACTTTGTGAGTCATGGGATATTTTTGGAATCTTTGATGGTCTAGGTCCTTTCAGCTACCTATTATGCCAAGCCCTAATGGCCCCTTAGCAGACCTGACCCCCCAGGCTGGGTATGAAGGTGCTAATGCCTCCTCAGAGGGGAGTTATCATGGCTGAGTCATTGGTGTGAAGACAGAAACATTCTAAATCACTTTATCTGCTCCCAGGTGATCTTAAGCAAGTCTTCCTACCATTGTCAAAGTGCTTGGCTGTCAAGTGTGCCGTTGGTTCAAAGGGATGGACTACACAGTATGCACTGTATAGTAAATTACACCTTTATTCGTTGCCAGGAGCATTTAGGGGTTGCGCTACCATGTATGTGTCCAACAAGCAATACATTTTAGAGGGCTTTTATAGGCACAAGTAAACAGCTTACACATTCTTATCAAAATGTCCATACATCCTATAGTGGTTACATATGTAGATGTGTTTGTGATTAGGTTATATAACTTTTTCAGTTTTATATTTCTTATTACAAGCAATCCTTAGCTGCTTCTATGTACTCAGTCCACTCCTAACAGATACCCTACTGATTAGTTCGTCTACGGGCAAAGCTCTGTGTTCTGTGTGATACCTGTGATACCTCACCCTCACAGTGATGTGCAGAAAAAGACCCCACAATTAGGTAGTTTGTAGAGAAGGTACATTTATTCAGTGCTGGGTGCATGGGGGATTGTTCCACCAAATACATGTACACCTATCTGTGCTTACAGGCTTGTTTAAATACAGTTAAAACATACTTATTCATTATTTCTTTATACATATGCATTATTTTCTTAGAAAAGGCAGGGTTATTCTAATTAGTTCTAAGAAGTAATTTCCATTTTCTCCACCCTGTGCTCCTCCCATCTGAGTTTGCGCATTGGTTTCCATTTTTCCTGGGCTGGGGTCTTCGGGGGTCTTGGGGATGAAGATCGTGGGTCTTCCTCACAGTGTCCTTTTGAACTTGGCTCAAAAAGTAACTCAAACCGGTTCTGTTGGCAACTCAAACCAGTCTAATTAGCAAACTTCTATACTTGCCTTACTCTCTCGACATATTTCCTGATTTATCTTAGTTGTTTTGAAGCTTCAAGGCCAGGTACTGATGGCAACCATAACATACTCCCTGTTAATTATGGCCTCAACCATGCGGTCTATCTTTGGAGCTTCAGCAAAAGCCCCTACAATTACTTCTATTAACCCTCTCAGTGTTAGTTCCCTATTGATACATTATATCAGTTATTGATTCCTTATATCAACAGAAGGATAGGCCCCTATTTGCAAGTGGTTATATGTTGGTGCTTTGCCTAGTTGTGCTAAGTACAGAGTTCAGTTAGTAAGCCTTACTTCATTTGGTATCTGTTTTATGGTTGAATGTGATAATAACCACTAAAAATATCGCACCTTATTGCATTATTCTTCTTGGAGTTTTCATGGCAGTACAAAAATAATGTTCTGTAGCTCTCGTATGAGTATCAAAACGATGTGCTGCCTGTCATTAATTTGTCACTTCTGTTATTCCTCTACTACTTCTCCTGTTTACTGTTCTGTCAGGAAAACTCCTCCTGTTTTGGCTGTAGTACACACCGCATCTTACTTGTATTTTCACGAAGCACTTAACCAGCAGGTTAGAGGGTTTACTTCCCACAAGGATTTCTTTTATTGATATTTATATTATTTATTAATTTATTTCTACATAAGATAGAGACATTCTCTGTTGGAGCCATAGCAGAAAGTGTAAAGGGGGCATGAAGCAACTCTTTACCTGGCAGCAAATGCTGCTCTCAGTCCCACAAGCCCGGGACAGGGACCCTCATCAAGGCAGGGACAGATCACTGTGGCTGGAAGTGAAGTGCTAAAACTCCTCCCTCAGCTCCCATTTGTTATTCTTTATCTGTACTTTGTGTATATGCTTTTTCTGGTGAAGACAATACGGGTTTTCTTTTTTAACCCTGAGAAATGAGCTCTAAACACTTAGTTTTGCCAAATACACATGAAAGGGACTGAAACATGCTGCTTTTCCTGACACCGGTGGCAGTTCAGTGATCCCAGCAGTGGCCTCAATGGTAGCAGGAATGGGAGCACAGGGAGGAGCAGGAGGCTGTGCCTGTCTCATGAACCATCACATCTTGCCTATTGGAGAACATCTGGCATTATAAGTGAGGGCACACAAAAATTTAAAGAACCGCTAAATTGCCTTGTGTCTTTTGAAATGAAGTATGTTGCAGCACAGCACCAATAAATTACCTGTGAAGGCCAAGACAATACTTGTGCTAGCAAAAGGCAGCCAGTGTTTGTCAGTGAAGTCCATTTTTGAAAGAGTTTTGGGGAGCACCTGTCTGCCTCGCTGGCGGTATATCACTGGTATGTGTGGCCAGAAGCCTAGACAGAAAAAGCAAAAGACAGAGGGAGAGAAAGCCTCCACCAGCTTTGAGTTCTAAACACATATGCTCATATTCCAGAATTCATCACATGTAGCGTTGCATCATTACTTTTGTATTTCCTTCAGCAATCAGCAAGCATAAAACAGCACACAGCTGCTTTGGATTAATGTGATGCTTTAACATCTTCATTTTCCTATGTTAAAACAATGTTACCTTGGCATAATTTTGTTCAATGACTTTAATTGACTCAGGCAAATACTGCTTTGGGGTTTTTTGTTCAGAAGCCAAACCAAAAAAATAGGAAAAAATGTCTTGAATCAGAATTCTCTGAAGTTTTCTTTGGCAAAATGAAACCAAAAAACTTATCATGCCAAGACTTTGAATGAACCAAAATGTTTTGTTCCACCAAAATTGAATTGTTTGTATTGATGGCTCTTGTTGTTTTAAAATTGAATGTCACTTTAAACAAGTTACAAAATTTTACTCATAAATGGTTGGCGTAGAAATATTTTCTATCTCAGAAATCCATATCTTTACTCTTCTTTCAGCCAAGAATTAGCTGAATTCAACCTGAATTTACTCATTGTTTCAATTTTATTTTTTTCTTCAAATGCTTTTGGAAAAATATCCCCTGGAACTCTTATTCTTGCTATTGCCCTGATTCTTGAATTTTCTTCCTGCTCTGTCAGTGAGATATTCTCCTACTTTTACAGCTTTTCACTTCACTTTTTTTCTGATTAAGAACATTTTAGTTTTCTTTCTTGATGATCTAAAAATTCCTGTCATTTGCTGGGGAGTAAGACAAGTTCTGTCCGTGCTGTTTTAGAGCAGATGTTGCTGTCAGTACACGTTCCTCCTAGGTTTGCTTTGATTTTTCTTTTCACTTTTTTCCCCCTGAAACTTTTCCCTTTTCTCTAAGGAACGTTCAGTTAAAGCACAAATGTGAAACTGTGCAAGGAGAGATGAATCAAAGATTCGTATTTAGATTGGCTTGTTGCATGCTCTTGAAACACCTCTTGCCTTGAGGATGCTTGGCTCTGCCAGGGAAGCCCACAGCCCTTTAGGCAAGAGTCCATCTCTGCCCAGAAACATATCTGTAGCTGTTTGTTTGTTCCTTGGCCCAGAAGCCTGGTAATGTACTTTTCCCAAAGTACATGTACTAGTGGGTGTAGGCCACTACAGTGCATCCAGGGCATTTGGAAGATGTCTGCTTTCTGGTTTTATTATGGAAATAAGGACACTCAACAGGAATTTCGAATTAATTTCTCTACAAAGCTGGAATCTGGGTTTATTTCCCAAGCTCTACACAGCAGATACCCTCCCTTGCATTCACCTTTAATCTTCTGGATGTGCTTTGTAAGTGTCCAGTGAACCAGTGTGATTACAATGAAATTATTTTTGAAGGATGAATGTGGTTTCAAAGGCTCATAATTAGCCCCTTCCAACCTTGAGAAAATCACCCTTTTGAAAGAGGTTTTCTAAGTCTGCTTTGTCTGCAAAAGTGAGTCTTAAATATTCCTATAAAAACTCTCCCTTTCCTGTGCCATGTGCATGAAAACCTACTGTTTAGTTTGCCGGGACAAGGGAATTGGATATTTGAAAATAATGCTGCATTTTTATAGAGTTAAATAGGCTTGAAAATAATTCTTGTAAGAATTTTATTTACATGAGCAAAAATAATCAAGATCTGATTTTTTGAAAACTACAGTGTGGAATGTCAGTAACACTTTGACAAGCAAACTAATCAAGTGTTCCTCCTACTGCCTAGAACTGATGAAGTAAAGAGATTCTTATTAATTCTGCTTTTAAATGCTTGGGAGCCATGTAAATTCTCACTGGTGAGAGTGAGATGAGTCCCTCGATAGTGAGATTCTTTTATAGGTTCATTCCTCATTTCTGTGGTTAATGCTTTCCTTCTAATGAGAAGATTGTCCCCACTGATCCTATTTCTGATAGCTCTGTTGTTCTCAGAGACAGCAGGAATGCAAATCATGGCTGGCATGTCAGTTTGGCAGCCACACCATGCACTTACACGACACTGAGTCTTGAGCCCATCTTCAAAACCTTGTTGCTGCTGGAAACGCAATCTCACTCTGGACTGAGGATCTTCTCTTGTTCGTGGTGTTTTGGTCCCTTCCTGGTATCTCACTCTCAGAAGATATGGGATGGGTTGTCCCATGTGGGTGGCCTGGGGCAGCCTGCTGGACCTCTCTGAAGTGGGTCACTGAGCTTTTTGGTTGGATGAAATCTTCCTCTGTAGCTTAACAAACCTGAAAGTCTCCAACTGGCTTTAAGTGTAGCTACATCTTTTATGACTTTTCATGTTTTGAGGGGTTTTTTTTAATGGCAATTTCCTTTCATCTGTGTTTACGGCCAGAATAAACTTGTAAGCTCCAGCAGAGCTCAGCCTGGTACCTCAGGATGGATCCATTTGTTGCAGATCCCCTTACAGAACAACCTATTGCAAGTTTCTCAGACATCTTTAAAACCCACATTTCCAAAGAATCATTGAACTTTTGAATCAAAGTGGTTGTGATAATGTTGCAAGGGGGCAAGAAAATGAAGCAGGCAACTAGTTGTCTCCTGGGATTTTAGGTCATCAAAACTCTTACTTTGTTTTCCTTAAAAAAATTATCTGTGCTTGACTACTGATTTGAGGCAGAGAGAGCCCAGCACCAGAGATTGTAACTCAGTCTTGGTTGACTGGGGCCCGGGAAAATGCTTTGCACGCAGAGAAAGCCAGTGTCTCTGGGAATTGCCTTCCTCACTGCCTTTGCTTGCAATTCCAACAGCACCAAATACATCCTGGGCTGATCATGGGCCTGTGTCTGTGTGCCAACCTGCTACAAGGCCCAGGGATAGGGAAGCTGCAGACCTCTCTGCTTGCTTTCTACAGCTGAAATGCTTTTAGCGGTTAAAGAACTAAAGTCTCCTAGAAAATGCCCTATTATTAAGTTGCAAGGAGGAGCCTGCTGGAACAACTGAAGGCAGATTTTCAACTATTGCTGTTCCTTCAAAGGGAGGGATTTCTAGTCTGTGTGTGTCTGTGTGCTACCAATGGGCTAGAGTGTCCCAAAAGACGCAGTGGAGCCACAGTGTGAGCTCTCCCAGCGTTGGCAATTTGCCTTAGGCAGAAACCCCACTGGAGAAGCAGAGATTATGGGAATCAGGTCAGACTGATTAGCAGCAAAAGTCTGTCCAGGGATATAAACAGCCATATGGGACAGGCTGGCTGAGCCCCCTGGCTATAGAGACCTGATTGCATATCAGCAGTGGAGAGCCTTGTGCTGGACTTTAACCAGAACTGGATGTCAACCAGAACAAATCTGTAGCTGGAAAGTGTCAGATCCTGAGCTGGGAGTGGCAATGCAAGGAGGGAAGGATGAGTGCAATTAAAAGGCTGCAGAAGGCAGGGAAAGTGCCAGCTGGAGGCTGGGGGGCTTTCATGGGAACAACAGTGGGTCCTCCTCTCTGCAACCAGGGATGCTGAGATGAATTGTCTATCTTTTTTGATCAGAAAGATCAGAGCAATGCCCTGAGTGAGGTTTGACATGAATTACTGAGGGATTACATGAAATTTTGAAATGCTTTGGGCAGTGGAAAATTTTGGAAGCTAATGTTCTGACAAGGACTGCATGCAGATTAGAGCTTAAATCAGATAGAGCCACGTCACGGGCTTTCACTGGCCAGTAAATTCTGGCTCTGAAGGCATCAGAGGTCCACTGCAGAGTAATGGCTCCCAGCTGAGCCTATGGCAGAGGTTTTCTGTTCCCTAGAGTATGTGGAAATAGCCTTCCTACAACATATTTCAGAAACCTCTTCCTCTGAGGATTGCAAGACTGCCAGTAATACATGCTGGATGTAGCAGACCGTTGTTAGACAAATTGCTTTGGGATTTTACGGTGATGGGAGATTTTTCTCAAAGAACGTAAATTAGGACTAATTTTCTCTAGGGAGGAGGGGAGTCAGTCTCAACAGATGCACAGGACTTGGCAATTATTTAGGAAATGCATCCCTTGATTTTTGGCTGCTAGAGGTATGTAAGGTACCCATAGCAGAGAATGTAATAATAAATGATGCAACAGGGGAAAGAATATAACAGCCCAAGCAAAAACACAGTAGCAACAGAGATCTAGAGATGCCTGGAGAGTGACTTTTTTCACTGAGAAGGCAACACTGGCTGTTGACTTGCTGTTTTGGAAATACAAAAATAGCCATACCTTCCCTGACAAGACATTTAGTAAGAGAACCTCTATAAAAATGCTGCTGAATTAGAGGAGATCTTACATTATCCTGCAGCACAGAAAATACTGCATGAGGAGTGTAAGAAGACAAGTGTTGGCCAGCCTCTCCCATAGTGGTGCTGAGAAACCTGTAGGTCCCATCTCTGTATGCTGTTCTGGGGAAGTGGCATGGCACATCCTACCTAACCAGGAGTGCACATACTTGATCAGCAGGCTGTGTTTGGGTTGTTCCTTCTACTTGTTTTAAACAGAAGTCTGCACACCGACGAAGTTGCTTTCAGAGGAGGAGCAACTAAAGAGCATGGGCATGGTCATATGCATGTGTGTGTGTGGATTGCACAATTTGATTCTTGTCCATCCAGAGAGCTGACTCTGCATGGTGTGTCTGTCTGTTCATGTCTGCCTTACCCTTTCAGTGACTTTTTGCTTCTTTTGCCCACAAGAAGGAGACTTGGGATGAGGTTGTAAACCCAGATATGTACCATTGCAAGTCATGTGACAAACCACCCATTTAAGTTTTCTCTTGTCACATTTCTTCCTCTTCGTTTACATGCAACCAGGCAGTGTGTCTACAAACAGTGTGGTTGCCACCCCCTGTGCTTTCTGTGCAAATGGCTGTGTCTGTGCCACAGCTCCATGCCTTGGCTAGGGGAGAAGGGCTGTTCCCTGTGCCATACCGTACCACATTAGCTGCCACTGTCTTAGCTGTCTTACTTTACAGGCCTGACAACACTCTTCTTCCACCCCAAGGCAGACTGGGTGCACAGCAGACCACCAATGTTCCAGCCACGAATCCATGGATGTGGCTATTGACACTGGTGTGTCTGGCCGGGGTTTCTGACTTACCATGACTGCATTGCCTTGGGATACAGGGAATTTAAGGACCAGGTTCTTTTTCTTCTCTAACAACACCTACTGTCTTGGTCCACTGCTGAGAACTGTCACAGAACTTGTCATAAACAACCAGGGATATTGACATAGCACTAAAAAGAAAAGCATTCTAACCCAGCATTTGCATGCTCTCTAGTAGCCCTCAGGGACCACTTGGTGTAAAAGTAGTCTATTCCATGACAGGAGTACTAGTGGGGCAGATCCCAGTTCTGTTTCCTCTCTTTACCGGGTCAGCAAAAATTCACTGAACCGTCTCAAACTCAGGGTTTTATTCTTAAGCATTTTACAGGGAATTGGTAATATTCAGCCTAAACAAAGACCGTACAATTATCTACAAATTCTTGGCCTAAGACCAGGCTTGTAAATAAATCACAGATGAGGAACTGAGTCTCCTTAAAAAAGCACTCCTGAGGTCTTCCAATGATAATTATTGTGATCATAAGGGAAGCTGTTACAGACAAATGAAGCCCTCTATAAAGGCTGGGAAAGAGGTTAATCAAAATGGTTCACCCTAGTCTAATTGTATAAAGCACAAAGTGGTATAATTAAATTCAGAGTCTCTACAAGAAGCAGTTCTATGTTGCATGAAGTTTTGACATCTCTAGAAATATGCAATAGAAATTTGCTCACGTCCTATAGGAAACCCTATAGTGAAACTTGGACCAGAAATCATTAGATTCCAAAATTCCAGGGCAGATGTATAGCAGATTGGGAGAAAACAAAATATCTATCCAATTTGGTTTTAAAAAAGTTTATTTGGGGTCTGTGATTCCTTGGCTTCAAGGGTATCTTATGTAATCAAAATAATGAATGTGTGCATCTCTCTGGCTTCATGGGCATCTTAGGTGATCAAAATAGTGAATATGATTTCCTAGGCTCACCTGCCTGTCTAGCTGTCTGCCAACTTACATACATATCAGGCTTCAGTTGTTGCAGTTTCTGTAATTATTTGCTTTTTCACAATAAGTGGAAGTTAATTAATTCAACTTTTCATTCATTCTTCTGTGAGGAAATAGACCAAGTCATGTTGAAATAAACAACTACCGAGGGCTGCTCTTTTGGTCTGCCTGGATCTGTCAGATTTACAGGACAACATACTCTGTAATTTAAATTATGAGCTCATTGGAAAAAGAAACACAACAAACAAGGGCTCAATTCCCTTTGCACAGACTAATCTACCATTCATCACGTAAGTCATGAGATTTCTTTCTAATTCACAACTTGCAACTGGCAACTTGTAACTCAACTCCTGCTCTGATGTGCTAAATAGCTACCTAACCTGTGGTAAGATGCTCATCCTTCCTCCTTTGTCATGGTGCTGGTTTCCCTGATATCACACTGGGAAGCACAACAGCCCCAGCAGTGCGACTGTTGTTGGATCAGCTTCCAAAGCTTTTTGCTTAAACTGATGTTTTTGTGCCTTCCAGAGTGGAAGTTCAGTCTGTGCCATTTCCATGAGCCAGCAGATTGTGACAAGCCCGCCAGACAATCACTGTGCAAAGGCGGTGGCTGCAGGACACAGCAATCTGCAGGTGGTAATGGCATTTTACCTCTTCCTGTCCTTCCTATGAGAAGTAGAAAGACTGGTTTTATTCCAAACAGATGAACTGGGAAAAGGGTACTTAACAAAAGAGTTACTTTTGTCTTTTTTTCATGTTACTAACCTATAGGCACTTTGTGGAAGTTGTAAGGCATCCACTCCAGTTTGGGAATGCGTGCCAGGGACCCAGCCTTTGAGAATAGGGCAATTACATCACAGCCTCATGTCACATGGCTGGCCAGGCCATGTGGTGGAGTATGGAGGCTGCCAAGTTACCCGAAACTCTGCCCCTGGCATGACCGGGGACACAGAAGAGCCAATCCAAAGAGAAGAAACACCTCCCCCTCCCCCCCCATCATAAATTGGGTTGGACCTTAAGAATGTTTAAAAAGCAGGGATTTTCAATTGGAAAGTGTGCTCCTGGAGATCCTGAGTGACCTGGGCACCCAACACATTTTGCAATTAATTTTCCCTGTTCGTTATATTCCTTTTGTTTCACAGACTTTTGCTGTTTTCCAAATTTAATAAAAAGAGATTTTTCTAACATTCCTGTCCTGCCCATTTGATATTCTTCCTTTGAACTAATGGCACAGATCCCAATATACACCAGACATGAGCTGTGTTAGGCAAAAAAATCTGACCTTAGCACTCTCTCCAAATACCTGAAAGAAGATTGTAGTGTTTTGGGGGTTGGCCTTTTCTCCCAGGTAGCAAGTGAAGAGTGGAAAAGACCTCAAGTTGTACCGGAGGAGCTTTAGACTGCATATTAGGAAAAAAATTCTTCACCGAAAGGGTTGTCAAGCACTGGAAGAGGTTGCCCAGGTAAGTGGTGAGTCACCATTCCTGGAGGTACTTAGACATGGCACTGAGGGACATGGTTTAGTGGTGGACTTGGATTGTTAGGTCAAGACTGTAAATGGTGGTCTTAGAGGTCTTTTCAACCTAAGCAATTCTAAGAGAGTATTAAGCTTTGCCAGGAATCATCAAGTTGGTGAGTCCCAAGTCTGAAAAAAACATCAACTGAATTTTTTGCAATAAGAGGATAATTTCCTCTCTTGCAGCCAGACCCCAATTCTGTTCAAGGAAAGTGATAGCCACCATTTTGCAATACCTGGTCAGACAAAAGTCCATTTTGAAGTCATTGTTACCATAACCACATCTAGGATTGGAAAAAAACACATCTGTGTTTTCTCTTCAAGTCTGCATATCAGGAGCAGTGTCAGGCATTGGCATGCATTTATTACACATCTGTGGAAGGTACTGGATGGCTGTGGCTATGCACTGCTCTAAAGCTGATCCTATATTATTACATTGCAGATAGATAAAATGCTGCTGGATTTTGTGTAGACACATTATTTAATCAGCTGCTGTCTAGTGTTTAGATTTTATTGACCATTTCATAAGACTGGACTTTCTCCTGCACGTAATGCCAAGGCCTTTCACTGCTTAGTTCTAAAATATTTCATCCTAGTGACCTTGAGGAAGAACACCACAAACTGTTATGAAAAGGTCACAAAGTCACAGAATAATTTATGTTCAAAAATAACTTTAAGATTATCAAGTCTAACAAACCTGACACTGCCAAATCCACCACTAAACCATGTTCTTAAAGCACATGATGAACTCCATGGGAGTGCTTGCATTGTGTAGTTTAGAGCATCTTCATCTGCTGGTGGTGAGGGTTTAAGAAGCATTTTGCCACAAAATTTTCCGCTGCTCTTTTCCACCGCCTGTGCCAACGTAGTTATTTGTGCAATGAACCAGATATGGGAGTTGATGGGGCTGAAAAATAACTGTTTAAGGAGTGCTGAACCTAATGGGTAACTGTTGCCTTGGACTGTTAGACTAATTTTACAGTTGTACTGTGTAATGTCTTTGGCCATGATTATCATTCTCACCCATGTCCCTTTGCACTGCTGAAGTGAAGCAGAGGAAACAAAGTAGTCCTTTGTTATTTATGGTTATTCTCTGTTTGCTTATGATGGTGTGGATCTGTTTTACAATAGGAAGTAAGCAACAACTATGTGAACGTTGATTGTGACCAAGTACGATGTTTGTAGATAACCACGGACTGAAAGAGTTTATTTTACCTGGCAATAATCAGGCTACTTTGTCTGAATGCAGCCTGTTCTGCAGTAATTTAATGGAGCCCAAACTAAAAGTTCACCTGTAAGGAGGGAAGAGTACAGTATTCAGGAAAATACAACTACAGTATGTAAGCAGAATTTTCAGCCCTGATGGCATAAGGCTGTAACCCAGCTTTATATTCCCAGTGCTGTGTGAAAATTAAATACTTTGAATTTTTTTTGTGCCTACCTCTGTCCCAATGATCTTATATAGATTTATTCTTGTTAAAAGTGCTTTGAAAATTAAAATGCTAAGTATGCTGAGGTCACAACTTTCTTATAATATATAAGAAATTCTTGCTATGTAAATGATATTTATTAACACTTTTTAGAGTTACAGTTGTATGCAAAATATTTTAGTGCTTGATCATAAATGATGAATGGGTGACTATCACAAGCTCGTAAAATATTTAAAGGTGTGTAATATAGTTACATGCTACAGGAGTATGCAAATCCATTAATAGGCAAGGAAGGAGTGACTTGCTTGTAAAGACTGTACAGACTTTGGTATTTAAGATCCCCTCCCCAGACTGTGAAGCTTAGTGGGTGCCTCATTAACTGGCAGCCTAAAACTTTGAAGAGGTGGGCAGCTGGCAGTGGAGATGGATGTCATCTTTCTGCAGACAGTAGAGGCAACTGACACAGCTAGTCAGTGTTACAGAGAACATAATGAAGGGCCAGGAAGTGATGGTGGATGGGTGAGATCCTCTTCTGAAACCTGTGTAGCATTCCCTGTACAACACTCAGATGGTGGCTTGTAGGAAGCTGAGTATGCTGCATCCCTGCATGATAGCCAGAGACATATGGCCATGGCCACTCAAAGCCCTTCACCCTGTGCTGGTTCTTCACCATCTGACCTGGGGCTTAAACCAAATCTGATTTCTGCTGGGAAATCACACCTGTGAGCATGGGCTGCTGCTTAGACAGCATAGCAGATGTGCACATTGATGCTGAGCCCTGGCAGGGGAGGCTTCGCTTGCCCAGTGGGAGGTGAGCCATGGAGAGGCCTCCAGCACCCAGAACTGTTCTGCAAGGCTAACTAATGGAGCAACCCTCAACAAGAGACAGCATAAGAAGGAAAAGTTATTTTGCTTTGTACAAACCAGGTGTCACTCATGCAGTCAGTCTTCTCATAGTTTTTCTCAGTCATTATTTCCTACTAGGAAGCTTGAAGGTGTGTCTGCACGTGGTCTGTTCAAGAATATTTGTGGTGACAAAGGATCAGGGAAGATAGCTATTTAGAGCTATTTAGTTCTAACAGTTTCTTCTGGGCTTGCTATTAATGGCAGCCATGTGGTTGGTTTATGAATGTGTCTTTTACACCTCTCAAAAGTTGCCAGTGACTGTGAATTGTTTGTCTCTCCCTCTGTCCCACCTCTGTGAGTCATTTGGCAAAATTGCTGATTAAGTCATTGTTCTTTTGTCTCTCTTTCTGGGTGTAGGCTGTTGTATTTAGGTTGCCCTTTGTTTTTTTCAATTTGGGTATTTATAGACAGTAGAGATAGTTGTGGTGGAGACTTTTATGACCTACTAATTTAGGTGCCATTAACACATGTTTTTCTATCATCCCTTTGTTTTCCATTTCTTCCTGTTCTCCCACATTCACACATTTTCTACTTGTTCTCCATCTATACCAAGGCTGACATTTCTATTAGAGCTCTTCACAGAATACACTCAGCATTTATGCTGGACTTGGGATCTAATGGGTCTGCGAAGGCAGAGGGCTGAGGAATGTGCTTGATGCCATTTTATACTGAAAAAATTTCCTTCTCCTTACAGCAGCAATTCAGGTTTCATAGAGAACAACACAAATATGAATTCTAAAATTAAAGGTAGGTCATGAGAATGTGCAGGATCATGATAAAGGAAGCTCAGTACATCCATGTCCTTTAGGATAATCTCCCTGGGGTTTGTACTGAGGAGCCCACTAGAGCAACTTTAGAGGTGTACACATCTGTAAGATTCAGACCAGATTTATAACTTCCATGAGTTAGTGTCTCCAGGCACTGCAGTGGCCATGGGTGTCTAGGAAGGAGCCATGGATGAAGTCAAACTTTGCCTGCTGTACAGCTGCCAATCTTTCTAGAAGTGTGGGAGAACCAGCTGAACCACCCGCCTCTCCCACAGGCCAGCAGCAGTGTCCCAGTGAGTGTATCCGTGTGGAAACTCTCTTTGTTAGGAAATTAGTGATGGCCTATGAGCCCAGGCAAGCTACAGCAAACAGGATCTTCTGCTCAAAGGACACATTTTGGCTGGCACAGAGGGGCTCTCTTCCTGCCAGAAAGGAGGCAGGACCCTATGGGATGGGATAGCTGTGGCTATGGGAGAAGCAGGAATACCAGGTTGGCTGAATTGGATGGTGACAAGCTTCATACAGGCAAGACCACAGCAAGGCAGGATGGATATAATGGCTGTACTGCTGCCATTTCATAGTGCAAGGTAGGAAGTCGGGCATCTTCTGGTGGCAGCTGCCAGCTGTGGCCAGTGGCATTGCTCCTCTGTTGTGTGCTGCAGCCGAATGGAGCAGCCACCCAAACTCTTGCTGAACACCCCCAGCACTAATGTGAAAAGCAGTCGGAGCAGCATCTCCTGCAGGGCTGCCTGGTTAGTTTGAAGGAACACTTCCCTGATTCTGGTGCACAGTAGTCTTCTCTCCTTCAAGCAGTAGGTTTGGACAGGTGGTTGTTTGCTTTTTCACCAAGGAAATGCCTGGTCAGAGCTAAGCCTGCATATGGCCCAGTGGGATAGACTTGCCCTAAATTAAGAGAGATTCACTGGCTTGCCAAAATGGCTGGCATAGTACTCCTGCAGGAGAAGGGGAAGAGGCCCCAGCTTCACACCGGGATGGAGAAAGGAAGTGGTGATTGGTCATTTCTTCAAGGGGAGACACACAAAGGAATCCAGCACACAGGAATGAGGGCTTTCCTGAAAAAAACAAGTCAGTCCTTTGTCATCTCACACTGTTCCAAACCATAAAAAAGAAGAAAAATGACATGTCCTTACAAGGAGGTTGGAGGCATTAATTAATGCTTGTGAAGCACTAAGTAGTATAGCAATAAATTACATGGGTGATCCTATGAGGGATATTACTAATTGTGTATTTAGGGCAGAGTTTGAATAGGATATAGTAAATGAGGCATGAGGCCATGCACTTAACAATGAGGATAAAACAATCCAATGAATAGTTGTTCATTAAATGTATGCCCTCCACATGCACAGAAAGGCCAAAGGTGCCATGCAGAAAGGTATAATTACCTTATAATTAAAGACTTTACAGTGCATATATGAGTTACAAATTTAATTTGTCTGGGAAACTTTTAGTCAGGCATTTCCTATCCTCTGAGTACCTAACTTTTCAACCCTAACACCCTTTGAACATAGGCTTTTTAAGGAATTCAGTAGAGATTGTTTAAATATTGTGTTTCCCCTGCTTATTTCACCACAGCTGGCTGTGAGTTTCTTCTCCCATGCTGCCTTTGCCAACTGGGGCAGAGTAAATAGCTTCCTGAGTTGCCTTAAATCCTATTACCAAATCCCATCTTCTGGACCTATAATACCTGTCCACCCTTCTCATAAAAAAACCCAGTCCCATTTCTTGATTAAACTTGGTTCCATTGAACTTGTGTCTGTCAGGTCTTGTCTGTGTTTTTATACCATAAAGACGTGAATCTATAAGATGTCAATATATCTGCCTACATTTATTAATTTAAAATGAGACTGTTAGTGATTTATTATTCTGAAGTTTTCCATGTCAGATTAATTAGTTCAGAGAAGTGTTTAGTTCAGTCTACATTAGGTTTTAATGAAATAGCAGCAAACTGACTGACTATATATGGAAGCTCAGACTGACTGTTCTCTTTCTAAAGAAATCTGAATTCCAGTACTCTGCTGAAAATAGTAAAGGTAAATGAAAAGCAGATAATCAGATTGCTTCCAGAATTGGATATAATTCAATATGTTTCAGTTTTCTGTTGTAGATATGTTATAAATACAGTCAACAGAAAACAAATATCCAACAGTAAAATGGATACAGAGCAAATGCACTACTGATACAGAAAGCACATTGATTTCAGTGTCTTTGCTGCTGTTTAACATATACCAGCTGGATTTGGCCCAATATGTTCTGCTTGTGAAACAAAAAACCATAAGGATTTAGAACAGACCTGTGGCACAATGATGTCCCTGATCAGCATTTTAAATAATTGCTTTTTAATATAGGGTAGAAATAACAAGTAGTGCAGGAAATGTTTCGACATGGGCATCAGCAGAAAGTGGAGATAGCACTTGGCATCCTTTGCATTGTGCTTCTGTTTCTAATATGTCTTTATTCAAATTGTTCTGGTGGTTTATTGCTTTACAGCTTTTCTTGACTCCCTCAAAGGCAGGGAAGCCCTGCAGAGAGACCTCAACAAATTAGAGGACTGGGCAAGCACCAACCGCATAAGATTCAACAACGGGAAGTGCTGGATTCTGCACCTGAGGTGGGTGTACGTACAGACTGGGGAATGAGAGGCTGGAAAGCAGCACCGTGGAAAGGGACCTGGGGGTTCTGGTTGATAGCAAGCTGAATATGAGTCAGCAGTGCCCTGGCAGCCAGGAGGGCCAACCATGTCCTGGGGGCATCAGGCACAGCATCACTAGCCGGGTGAGGGAGGGGATTGTCCCGCTCTGCTCTGCACTGGGGTGGCCTCACCTTGGATACTGTGAGCAGTTTGGGGCACCACAATATAGGAAAGATATTAAGACATTAGAGAGTGTCCAAAGGAGGGCAATGAAGATGGTGAAGGGCCTGGAGAGGAAGCTGTATGAAGAGAGGCTGAGGGCACTTGGTGTGTTCAGCCTGGAGAAGAGGAGACTGAGGGGAGACCTCACTGCAGTTACAACTTCCTTGTGAGGGGAAGAGCAGGGGCAGGCACTGATCTCTGCTATGTGGTGACCAGAGGGAATGGCCTGAAATTGTGTCAGGAGAGGTAGCATGTACCATGTGAATTCAAAATCTATTTGTACAGTGTTCACTGTGTTCTGTGTTCTTATAAAAAAATAACATCAAGGCAGCGTACAGATGAAATTTAAAGAAACCAACCCTTCCCTGCTGACAAGCTAATTTACAATGCTTTAAGAATTACAGAATGAAGTAAAATTATTTTATTGCTTTCTTTCATCATTATGCCACAGTACTAATTATGCTCTTGGTATTCTAAAGTTTATAATGCTATTTCCTGTCACTGCGTTCCTATTTCTTTATTAAATTAATTTTTTAAAGAACACTTTATGCCTCTAGTAAGGACCTGGTAGCAGACTATCATCTTACAATGGCACCAGCGGGTAAGATTTCATTCACTGCAAAGATAAAAATGACAGAACAATGATTGTACAGAATAGACACTGTAGAAAAATTATTAATATTTTCTAGGATGATCAGCATATGCTGCCACAGAATGAATATGAAATCATCACATTTTAATATGGAAAACTGATGAAGTCTAGAGCATAAATAATACAAGATATGAAAACATGTCTCTGCATGCATATAAGAGACTGGTGTATGGAAGGCACTGTACATTCTGAAGAATACTTGCTTTGCTGCAGTTGCTGCTTTGCATAGACTTCAGTAAGAGTGACCTTTTATTTCAGATACTATTCCCAGATGACTTCAGAAAGATCTAAGGAATTTCAACCAAGGAACAAGCACATCTCTGATAAAGATGGACCCACTGCCTCACCTCTGATAAGCTCAAGGCTTAATATGGAACAAAGGGTCATTGCTGTCTGGTCTGGGAAGTGTTAGCAAACATAGGCAAACTTAATAATAATAACAACCAGTTTCAAGGTGCTTCCCAATCACTGCTAGGAAGAGATGCATGAAATATGACTCTCTTCTTGTTAAGAGTATAAAGAAGTTGTTCAGGGAGAGAATACACAGCCAAAGGATTAACCACCAAGGAGAAACTGTCCCTCATGGGAATCAAGCTTGAGCTACTAAAAGGAGTGCCTTAGGGCAATTTAGTCCAGTGGCCAACTGCAATAAGACTTCAAAAAATGTTTTAATGCAGTCCTTAAAGTAGTGTTGTACCTTTTCCCATGGCTTCTAGGGGACTCTTAGCAGCTGGGGATTTCTGCACAGAAGCCACCCCTGAGATACCCCTAGGACTGGAGCTGCAAAAGCTGATGGCAAAGGGTTTGGCACTGCACTGGCTGTAATGCTTCTGGGGAGAAGTCCTTGGTCAGGGAGACGTGGTGAGTTACTGCAGCTCTTTTCCTCTGTTTGAGCAAAGGGAGGCAAAATAGCGACACCAGAGGTTAACAAATGCTGAGCCTATGGGAAACTTCAGCATTAAGACTATTTATGCCTAGATGAGGTCTCCAAACATAGGGTGCCTGTCATTAGTACAGTTGCCTGGCAAAATTTAGTGGTGTGGTTTCCAACCATACTTCTAGCAATTGTCACAGGCTTGTTTGGAGGCTTTGTCAGACATGACTGGAATCTTTATTTTCTTGTCCGTATTTTTCTGTCCATTCACTGATTACAGGTCCAATTCCGATAAAACCACTGAAAATCACACCCAAATATTTGTCAATGGAAACTTGGCCTGTTCACTTGAAGCCAATGTAGTATTTTTCCAGTATCTTTCAATTAACTATAATCAGGAAGTTGTTCATGTTTTTAACAAGTTGATGGTGGACAGTCTTATTTTTAAGAAAAAAGACTTTTTTTCTCCCTTAGTAAGGTATGAGATTTCTGGCACTGACTGAAACATTGCATAAATGAGGCAGATCCTGGCAAGATTTTGTTTGAAGACCTTTGTCACTGCCTTTCCCATCCTAATCAGTACCCTATTTAAACATTCAACCTTCTCTGCAGGAAACCACTAAGTTAGACAAATTATTACAGTGATTTTGTCATACATCCAAGTGCTTTAGGCAAATTTAGATCATCAGAATAATTTCTCATTTTCCCTACATTTAAAGATATTTTGTATCTTACATTCTGTCTTGTTGCTAATTATTTTAAGAGAGACTTTGTAATAGAAAAGGATATCTGTCATCAAACCAGTCATTTTTCTGGCACACTGCACTGCGAGTAATGCAATTGCTTAAACAAAAATGGTGCAGCTTAAACATCATAATCTAATCATTCATTCCTTTGCTTTTCATTCTAATAATGTAAGACATAATGAACTCTTGGTAGATATAGTAATATCCCATAAGTATTTCTATAGGATTTATGTTGTCATTTAATATTATTTCAAAGGACAAAACATAATTCTTGCCATTTTGCTCCGTTACTCATTTTGTGATTTTTATGTTCTCTCACTATCACTGAAAAGAAATGATCAAATTAACCATTTTAACAAGCATTTGCTAGTTGTGCCTACATACAATTCATTTAAACGACTTGTGAAATCAATCAAATAATGGGGCTTAGTCTCCTTTCCCTGAATAATGACTTCAAGGAAGATCCACCTCCCTCTCAGGGAAGGAATGGATAGCTGGGAATGCTCAGGGGAATAAAAGGGTTTAAAGCACCACACATAAAAGGCTGAGTAGAGGAGTCTTTGAAAATAAATGCAGGCTTCAACAAAGGATGAGAAAGAAAAGGGTACAGAGGGAGCAGCTTGGTGTAGATATGGATGGCGCATACAGAAGAGGTTGCTGAGGCAATTCATAACACCCCCGTTAAAGGGCAAATGGGCTGTAGGTGAGGGGTTGTAGGCTGACCGAAATGCATTTTGATGAGGGGCACAGGATGTGCAAAGGCTGGCTGTGGCTAACAGGGTAATGAAGAGACCTGAAAAGAAAGCCAGTGTGGAAAATTAAATGAATTACCTCAAAATGAAGTGTTTGTATTTACACCAGTATACAATGAGCTATTCTTCACTATCAAAAAAATCATGGTGAGAAAAAGAGGGATGAGGCCCATATTAATAATTTTTAAATGACAGTAATTATAACAGTTCTCTTCTGTTTTCCCATATCTCATTTTTAGATTTAATTGAAAACAAAAGGCACCTGATCTCTCATTAAAAAAATAAATCCATAATATTGCTTCACAGTTACACATCTCTCTGGATTCTTTGCGTTTGTAGCAGTGTCACACTGGAAGATCCTCTTAGAGGAGGACTGATGTAGGCAGTAGCATTTCTAGTGAGCGTTTATATCCACTTCTCCAGACAACAAGCAAACATAGAAATGATCAAAGAAGTTGGTAGGCAACCTGCTGGCTGCTGTCTTCTTAGGTTAGCATCCTTTGAGTTCTAAAGATTAAAACCCGCCTATAATTATTTTAAGCCATTTTCTCAGTTTTTGCTATCAGTAAGCAGTTGATAGGTTAAACTTGTAATTAAAAAGGAATTCAGCAGGACTGAAGTAACAGATTTGAGCTGTTGTAGCTAAAAGAAGGATTTGACATAACAGGGTGTCATGGTTTAACCCCAGCTAGCAAGGAAGCCCCATGCAGCAGCTTGCTCACTCCCCCACCAGCAGCACTGGGGAGACAATTGGAAGGGTAAAAGCTCGAAAACCTGTTGGCTGAGGTAAAGACAGTCTAATAGAGAAAGCAAAAGCTGCACACATAAGGAAAGCAAGAATTAAATTCACTGGTTGCCAGGGGCAGGCAGGTGTTCAGTCACCACCAGAAGAGCAGGGCCTCATCATAGGTTAATGGTTACTTGGGAAGACAAACACCACCACTCCAAACAGCCCCTGTTTCCTCCTTCTTCCCCCCAGTCTATATACTGAGCATGATGTCATAGGGTATGGAATATCTCTTTGGTCAGTTTGGGTCACCTGTTCTGGCTATGTCTCCTCCCAGCTTCTCATGCATCCCCAACTTCCTCACCAGCATGGCAGTATGTAAAGCAGAAAATGCCTTGTCTCCGTGTAACCCTGTTCAGCAATAACAAAACCATCTCTGTATTATCAAACCTGTGTTCAGCACAAACCCAAAACACAGCCCCATACTAGCCATAGTGAAGAAAATTAACTCTACCCCAGGTAAAACCAGTACACATTGTTTACAGTTTTGATTTCGTTAGAACTAACAACTTTGTGGAGATATGCTAAAAGATCATTGCTGCCTGACAAAATTCCAATAATGTATGTTCAGCCATGTCCAATTATTGAGGTAGCAGTTGTCGCAAGACTTATGCATGGATATTTGGCATTACTCTCCACCTGAGATTACCTATGCCAAGGGGCTGACCGAGTACTGTAATGGCAATGTTTTAAGCTCTGTTTTTCGAGGAATGCTTGCAGTGCTTTGAGAAGATCTTGTTTGAGCAGTTTAATGCCATTGAAAAGCATAAAAATGCCACTGTTCTCCATAATACTTGAAGCTAAAATTCTGCAGTGTTTTTTGAACATGGAATACAAATTTTAAAATAAATGTTAACTATTGGAACTATGTCGACAGATAGATAGGATAATCAGTAGTGGGTGCAAGACTTTTGGATGATGAATGGCATCATCAAAGCCCTCTTCTGAGAGTTGATGCTGTCCTTTCACCATCCTCACATGAGATTCCAGAATCCATAGCCATATCCAAATAAATGACTGCCATCTTGCAACCTCCAGCCATTACTCCTTGGTCACTATTTCCTTTTAGGTGATCAAGTACACTGTGGGCAAAGAGGTTATGGAGATTTTGTCTTCAGCAGTGCTGTGGGTAACATCGGAAAAGGTTTCCAAGACTTTGGTCTCCAAGACTTCCTAAATTGAGAGAGGGGCTTTGACAAGAATCATATTCTCCTTCTAATTCCAGCCTGCTGCAGCTACAGCTAAATACATTGTAAGGCTTTGCTCAGTCTCTGAGATTGCCACTGAGTTATCTTGCCCCTTGAGAAACTCCCCTTCCTCTCATGGTACAGGGTTGTGGGAAATGCCATATCTTCAGGACATTACCTGCAATTACGTGAGCTTTTTGGCAGGTGTAAGAGGGAGATTCCAGAGGAGACATAATGTGAGGAAAAGGTAATACAAAAAGGACGGGTTACACAACAGAAGGCAGGAGAAATGAAAAGGGAAATGTTTCAGATCTGAAATCTGGATGGATGAGGATAAAGCAGCAGGATAGACACTGCTAAAATGCTTCAGGGTGGGCAGCTGGCAGCAAGTAGGAAGATACATGCAACCTGACCATGCAACCTCCTTCAGGCTTTGAGGCCACTCTTCAGGGTCTGAGAGCCCTGTGGGAATGCATGTACTTTAGCTAAGTGTGCTGGAGGTCCTTGTGATGCAAAGTCCACACAAAGATTTAGGGCTAATTATTTGTCTGAGTGTTAAACTGTTGTGGAGCAAAGCTTCTGGTCTGATTTCATCCAGCAGGAATCTGATTTATGTACGCCAACACCACTTTGAGAAATCAGTACTTGTTTCGAAACTACCCTATTGCTATGAACCAAATTACTAAGGTAGACAGAATGGCTGTGACTTAAAAGTATTTGAATATGTCTGTTCACGACCATGATCAAGAATTATTACTCTTATTTCTTTCTTTAAGAGTTCTATTTAAAGGTATACGATTAAAAAGAAGTGATATGATTACTGCTTATTGTTTCTGGCTTTCTGTAAAATGGCAAAAACTAAAAAGAACATTTTGTAAACAGTAGAGCTTTACAATAACATAAAGAACTACATTCATACTTTGCTTTTCTGCCAGGTTGTAAATATTTCAAACCCAAATAAGTTTGTGTAGTGGCTGACAAATGTATTGATTTTGCAAGTATAAATCTTTGAACAATGTCATCTGCTTTTTTTTAAAAAAGATCAAAAAAATTGAAAGATCTGCAGTCCTCAGGAAGGGAGGAAATAGTAACCATCTGTGAAACGTGGTTTCTGTATTTGCACCACAATAGTGAATTATTTGAATATTCATTGCCTAAAGGTTAACATTTGTTGATTTCCTAAACCCTAAAGAATAGAGTCTGAGCATTCAACTTTGCAGGTGTCTGAAGCTCTGCAGAACTGACATTGATAAGCTCTATCATCCTGAAAACAAGCTCTTTTGTAGCTTTCATGTAATTTTTTTTCCACATTCTATCTTTGCTAAGTTTAGCTGTGGTTGAGCATCTCAAACCACAACCACGTGGGCAGTTATGGCTGGAAACAAACTTCTCTGCCCTTGCTCTGCACCTGTGTCCCGTGCACCAGCTGTGATCTGGCAGCTGTGGGGCTGGTTTAGATGAGGGACAGGGGTTTTCATGAGCAGTGGAGATCCACACTTGTGCCTCTCTAGCTCCCAGACTGGCCTGAATCCCAGGATCCCCAGCACAGACAGTTCATTTTGTTTCTGTTGGGCCCCTATCCACGTAGTTGTGCCTTTTGTTAATGACACTCCCCCTTCATGAAGCCTTCAGACATCATCTGCAGTAGAAGATCTCCTACTTCAGATGCATGCTGTTACTCAGGCAGTAGAAATAAGGAGGGCCTAGCCATAGTGATTTATATGTGGTTTAGTTTATATGTGATGCAGCTTTCAGGAAACCCCAAAATGTAGCAAGGTCATCCTCTGTTGATGATAATCATGAAGTCAGTTTTTAAAGGTAGGATTTGGATTGCTGGGTGATGATTGCACCTGTTTGTTATCTCGTTCATTGAAAGTAGAGATCAGAAAGATGCACTAACGTCTTTTTCTCCCTCAGTGCAGAACCATTCTTTCTATTCGATTCTTCCCCTAACATAGCTTATCAAAAAAGTTCATAAAAATGGCTCCAGCCAGGAGAGCTCACTGTTAATGAATATTCTGTGGTGCAATATTTCACTACATTTTTGTGAGTGAATCTACAGCTGAATACACTTTGTTTCCTAAGGTAGGTTATAAAGTCATATCTGGAAAAAAGAATTTTCCTATAACTTCTTCCTTTTATGTATGACAGTTTTCTGCACCTTTTCTGAGAACTTGGAGGTGAAAAAGACTAGGCAGTAAACATAACCAGAGATCCAGACTCCAGAGCAATGTAAAGAGCAATAAGAGGAGCTGTCGCAGCAAGATGAGATATGTTTGGGGGAACCTTTGAACCTCAGCTGTGTTTATCACACAAGCCACCATGCCAAGCTGGCCATGCTGTGAAGAAGTGAAATCCCTGAGCTGTGCTAGTAGAGAACTTTATGTAATTCCACCAAAACAGCAAAATTTCATAATGTGTGTATATAGATATTCATGTGTCTGTGTCACCCCACTGTTTTACTGAACTGGAGTCTTGGTCCTTCAGCTTCTCTCAGGAATCCTTTAAGCAGAAAATGGGAGCCAAGAACAATTCTTGTACCTAAGAAAGTGCTAGAGATGAAGGCTTATTGAATTGCAGTGTGCGAGGTGTGGAATGGCAGAAAGAAGATTCTTATTGGTACAGTTTGTCACTTCTCTTCTTTTGTGAGTCAATGCCTTTCTCTGTTCATGCTTCAGTGATTTCTCTCTCCCAACAGGCTCAAATTCTGCATCTCAGCAGCCAAGAGGTATGGGCGATAAATCCTGAATGCAGACAAGGAGTGTTGAAGATCAGGAATCTCAGTCTGAAGGATGAACTGAGAAGCTGAAGATGGAGACGATGGCTGAAGTCTGCCAAGATTCAGAGGAGCACAGCAGCATAACAGACCCGTGCTGGATTTGCATGTATCAGCCTGGTAAGTGTCCAGGAAGGGGGCCCAAACTGCAGTGCTGGTTTTGCGGTACAGTATCACAATTAAAGTGGTTTTAATAGAGAACTCATTCCAAAACCTGGCCCAAACCAGGCAAGGCCCTGAAGACAAATAACAATATACTTATATAATCAATTTTTTTAAACCAGCAAACATGAAAAAAGCACATTGATTCCAGATTACAATGTCAGAGATACATGAAGAACATCTGTCACTATGACAGTATCATAAATCATTGTGCTGAAATCCTGACAGGCCTTTTTTCATTGGCAAAGTAATTTTTGAAAATGGGATATAATTAAGTTGCTTAGCATCACACATCTATTTTAAGCCTGTTATTTTACTCATGTGAAAAATGTCAGATGAAACACATCAGTTTTGCTTTGTTTTTAAATGAAGCTAGTAAAAAAAAAAAATTACTACTATATACCACAGCAATTCAGAGTGCTGCTAGAAATTGTCCCATGTGAAGACATTATAAGGAAAACAAATGTGGGTGTAAATGAAACAGTGTTGTAGGTGTACCAGCAAGCCATCCTTATGTGAAAGACAGATAAGCAGTAAGAGACCAGTACAGCTGCATCAGGAATCCTCCAGTGACTAGAATATTGAAAAGAAAATTCTACAAAGAGTGAAATCATATAAGTGAGATGAGTACATAAAGCAGTGGCATAAACATCTAGGCATAAAACTAGGAAGAATCAGTGACAAAATTAGTTACAACTTTCCTGGAGTATAAAATGGAAGAGGTTCTATAAATACTAAGAAATTAGAGGAAGAGAAGGGCACAAATAACAGAGAACCAGAGTAGAGTGAAATGTTTTATTATTTCTTTTGCTGCATTCTTTACATGCACATAAACATTAATGACAGATACTTAATAACACTGTTTTTTAACAGGGGCCTACAGCAACTATGTAGCCTAAGATGGAAATACAGTCAGCACCATACTTCTAATTTTTGGTAATGAACAGAGATCTCATATTACAATACACATTTTGCAAACTATTTTAAACCAAATATCCAGTTGGTTTACAGGCTTGCTCTTCCTTAATTTTGCCATCATGGCACATAATTTTAAAACAGGAAAAGAAAAATCTGGTAAAAATTTGGTAAATTCTTAAAAGTGACATTCACAGCAGGCTTGGGTTTCACCACTATTAAGAAGTTGTTGGCTGCAGCCCTGGTTTGCAGGATTATAGCCATTTCTGCTTTTAAAAGTGGGAAATGAAGTACATAGGGAATTAGAGAGTACTCAGCCTAATTTCAATACTGAGAAAGATGAGGCGAATTCATGAGAAGTAAATTCATACATGCCATGAGAATAAGGTGATAAGAAGTATCCAACATGAATTTGTCAAACTAACCTAATTTCCTTCTTGAATAAGGCAACTGGTCCAATAGATAAGGCAAAGCAGCAGAAATGACCGTATGTTGACCCAAGACGTATCTTGAACTAAGTAAGGCTTTTGGCACTGTCCTGTATGCACATAAACGAACTGGGGAAAGCTGTTCCAATTGAAATCACATCTAACAGTACTTCTGCTGTTAAAAGTAAACCTAATACATGATTGGTGGTAGCTGCACAAGGGGAATATTGACGGCGTCTTGCACAGCTCCTAAGGGATAGGCTTCTGTTCAATGTTTCAGTAAAAGCTTAGATGACAGAATTAGAAATAATTATATACTTACAAGCTTGGTAGGTGGCACTATGTAAAGATTTGCAAAATGTGCTCAAGGACAGAATTAGAATTCAAAAATGTCTTGAGAGGTTCTGAAATCCAACATTAAAAATTTGAATAAAGACAATCGCACAGGACTACATTTGGGAGGATGAAATCAAAAGCATAACCACAGAATGGCACTGCAGATAAAGATCTAATGACTAATGAGGGCTATGACTGAGTCAACAGTGTGATGCAGTTGAGGAAAAGAGATAAATGTAATTCTAGATTCTCTTGAATTGTCTGCTAGAAACAGTATATGAACAGTATATGTAAGATGAGATAATTAGCAGGCTCTTCTCGGCACTCAGAGGCACAATAATTTAAGAAAGATGTAGATCAGCTGGAAGCAATCCAGAGAGGATCAACAAGGATGGAATTTGAAAAACTGGGCCTATAAAGCAAGGTTGCAATTTTCAGTTTTGTTTTAATCTAAAAATAAAAAATTAAATAAGGTTATATGGGGTTCAACAGTCTTTGAATACATAAAAGGCTATTACAAAAAGAGCAGTTCTGTGCTTTTTCATGCCCACAAATGATATGGGTAGAATGTGAAGGAAACCTTTTTTAGTTATACTATAATAGGTATTACAGTAACATGTTCTGTCTAGAAGAAAAGATTATTGCTGGAATATATTACCCAAGAAGGTTGTATAATCCCTGTCATTATTGTTTTTAGACAGAATTCAGAAGGCCTGCCATCTACAATTATCAAGACCACTGTGTACTTTCTTCAAGGTTAGGAGATGGACCAGATGAATATGTCATAGTAGGTGGCTGAGATCCCCAGAATGGTGACATAGTGTGCAAGTTATTACAGGGTAAGCCCTAACAGGTTTCCACTAAGAAAGGATTTGAAAATTCCACGTGTGATTCTGGGCACATTCATTTGCTGTTATGGAATAGTGCACAGGTTGTTCTCTTTTCTTTCTTTTTTTTTTTTTTTTTAAAGAGAGACAAACAAACCAAAACCCAACCAAACTCGACACCTTTGTTTCCTTTGATTTTGTGCTGTGGGATTTTTGGGTTGTTTTTATTTTACCGCAGGAAGATTAGGTACAGCTTTGATTAAAAATATTGAGGAATAGCAGACTACATAACCCCTTGAGATCCCATCCAAGTCTACAATTCTATGATTCATGTGCAATGCACAGTATTTTTTCTGACCTGTTGAAGAGCTTTGCAAGCACAAGTTAATTATTAAACTAGCTCTTTTCCCAGGGCAGTAATGACCTAATCATTTATGATAGTGCTCAAAAGAGGAATTAAACAAACATATCCGGAATGAACACAGATCAAACAATCTTTGCCAATGGAAAAGTGCAAAATCTTGTTTTCATGCCAGTGAGTCTGCAAAACAATAACACACATAGACCTCGGCAAAACTAACAAGTCAGGATTTCTAAATCTGTGAGAAATTCTGTATTTTAATAATTATTTTTATTCAAAATTTTAGAATGTTTTTCTATTTTGGAAAATTATAAAAATGGGAATGAGAAAAAAATGGAAGTGTCTTGGAAAGGTTGGAAAGTTTTGAGGGCTTGAATTACAACTGAACATTTCAGCTTTCAAACCCCAAAAATCTGCAGTCATGGTGTACCACATATGTATATATCCTATGTAGGGGAGTACAGAACCTTAGTATACACTGAGAAAACGCCAGCCAAAATTACTATGCAAATTAAATAGCATTCTGCAAAATTATACTTTTTGTGTTGCTCAAAATAAATCTCTTTAAAACTATACTCCCGAGGGAAAACTGAGCAAAACTATTTATTTTTCCATTTTCTTTTTTTTATTACTTAAAACCAAGTTTTTCAGAAAATAATATAATATAAAAATAACATAATATAAAACTTTTGGCAAATTCTAGTCACTACTCAATATAGAACTAGCTGGCTCAAAAATGTTGTCTAGAGAAACCTGTGCTCATCACAGTGGACTGTGGTGTTGACTGAAATATTACTGTAAACACTGGAAGTGTTTGCACTCACCGTTGTTATTTTAGTCTAGTAAAAGATGATTGTAAGACTCAAAGATAGGACCAGGATTATGACTTTCTAGAAATTCAGAAATATTTATGTTTGTTTATTGATAGGCCATGCTTCAGTGAATATCCACTGGTCCTTTTGTTCTTTTAAAAATATACATGATATTTAGACACCAGAATACTGATTTCACACTGCATGAGAACTTTCTTACAAGCAAACATTGGAGCTTGTGAATTTTGCTGTGCAAATGGATAAATACTGACCTAATGAATCTGGCTAGCTTCAGGTACAACATTGGACACCTCTGCCCTTGGATGAACAATGGTAAAAAACCTGCAGATTTTCAAAGATCCTGGGACAAATCTATCAGGTGTCAAGGACAGCCTTAATACCAAAGCACAGAGGGACAATGAGACAATGGGAGTTGGAATAGATGGCCTTTAAAAGTCTCTTTCAATCCAAGCTCTTCAATGATTCTGTGACCCACAAGAAGAAAACTCAGCTCAGCTGACCTTGCTTAGGGCAGCCCCAGTGAGGCAATTTCATTGCTGGGACCTGTAAAGGTGAAGGTGCACTATTTGGTTTGCAGGCCAGGACATTACATACAGCCCCACTGCACACGCTAACAACTCAAAGTGTCTTAAGCAGCTTAAATAGCTTTAAGCAGCTTTGAAGACTTAGATACTTTAAGCTTATAAAACAGGTTAAGCTGCTTAAACTGCTCTAGGACTTGAACAAGGGCCCCACGATGCTGTTCCTCACCAGGCAATTGAATTGAAGCTAGCTGCAGCTCCCTCACCATCGGCTGGAAGGATGGAGCTATAGCGTTGCCACAGATTCAGCCAGGAATGTGCTGATATTGATATATTTTGTCAGATGATGCATAAAATAGTGCAACATATACTTTCTCCACTTGGTTAACTCATTGTGTCTTTCTCTTTTGTAGCTATCTCCCTTCCCCAGCCACCTCTGTCTCTTTTTTTCTATTTTTGCCCACTTAGCTCAGGTTCTCTCTATCTCTTTTGTCTCTAATTCTTCCCAAAGAGATCAGTAGACTGCTCTTGCTGCAGTGATACACTTTTATGAAGAAAACATATCTTAATTCAGCCTATTCAATCATTTGGATCACTGTGGTTTAACCTAAATCTAGAACTTTCTTCCTAGAAGAAGGGCATGAGTTGATGGAAGCACTGTGGAAAAACCCAACTGTGTAATCCCAGGAAGTACCAATGGAAGCCATCAGGTTATCACCTATGAAAGCAGGTAACCAGATGGGATAGCCTTGTTTAGGAGATGGAATAAAATGCACTGAATCTGCATTGCATTTTCTGGCATTTTGGAGGTTTCCGTAAGGATGTAGGAGGAGGAATTCTGGGGACAGATGTCCAGAAAAATGGATAAATGTGTATTCCTACACTGGTAATATGTTAGGGCTGAAAGGATTTTGTTTTCAAGTTTTTAGTCCATCTGTCTGAATTTGGGGTATGCTGCACAAGCCACAAGTTGTTCTGTTCTTACTGAAGGATGTAACGCCCCCTCCCCCTTACACACAAGGCAACAACTGTTTGGTTTAGTGACAATTCACTTTGAACTTCAGTGCTAATAACTAGGACAGTGGGGATGATGTACTGGAGCACTTCAGCTGGATGTGATATCTTTGCTGCTGAGGATCCACTCAGGTCTACATCATCCCATTTTTCTCATATTTGAATTCCCTTTACTGTTCCATTAGAAGGAACATTCTCCTCCTCTCTTTCATATCCTTCACCCATTTCCTGGGCTCATATCCTAACTTCTGAGGTGTTCTCTCTCTGTAGTCCTTAGCTTAACCGGCCCATATTTTTCACAGGTTTATGGAGTCCATCATGTTACTTTGTGTCTATCACACACTCTAATCCCATTTTAGCTATGAAATGTAACTATGAAGTTTTTCATACTCCAATAATGTGTTCTAGAGATTTGAGGGTGTAAGCAGGAAAAGGGATAATGGTCAGCCTTACTCACTGATCTATTTTTTGCTGATTATCTATGTTATACATTCCTAAATAATGTTGTATTATCACCATAGCGCGCATTGAATGCACATCATGTCCAATGCGATGTATTTACAAAAGCAGCACTTAACACTTTCATTGAGGCTTGATTTATACCAAATGCCACCTTTTTTCAGTGGCCTGAAAGTATGTTTGTCTCAATTTTTATTGAAGAAAACGTTTTCTAGTATGATCTATTCTTTTAAAGTCATCAATGCATTTTAATACTTTTTCCCACTTATCCAGCTACCAATTATTACTTCCTTCAAAATGTGTTCTAAAACCCTACTTATGATGCCAGTAGAATTCACTACCTTGTGAGTCATTGAATTATTGCTTTCTTAAATATCAGTTTGATATGGTCCCATCAGGTGACACCACTGGTAGTTAACAGATATATCTGTAGGGGAGTACTGGAACCATTGGAGCATGGTAACCCTGGGTTTATGCCTTGTGTATACATTGCCCTCCCAGTAGTCCCAGCTCCTTCTCAAGCTTCAGCAGTTTAGTAGGAGAAAGGGCAGGTTTTCTGGACTGCCTGTGGGCTTTGTGATCAATGGGACAGTGTTAGCTGCTTGGTGTCCATGCAACTCTCAGGCTGAAAAAGATGAGCTGCACCTGCCATTCCCTCAGGCCCCACAGTAATTTGGGTTCCGTTCTCCTCTAGGAAGCTGCTCATTTACATCAATGATTAATGATGGGAATTAATGAGGTTAATTAAAGTTAATTATAAGCATGGAAAGGTCATCTTTTTTGAATTCCAAAAGGCTGTATGTGGTCACCTATTCATAACTTATGCATCTTCTTTGAAATATTTTTATTACATCCGAGAAGAAAAAAGTCCCATTCATGTTACAAGAGAGTTTGGGTAGTTTCAGATCTGAAGGATTTTTAAAATACTTGTAAAACAGAAAACATAGAACACCAGACATCAGGTCATGTATACAGGCCACAGTTAGGCAGACATTTATGCTTATGCCCAAATTTCAATTGGAACTTGACTTCCTTTGGCTTCCAGGAAACTTTAGTGTATGTTAGACTTAACTCAGCTGATTTGAGGTTATAGCAGCAATGCATGTTTGTATGCGTTGATAAACAAGTGCATGTGCACCAAAAGTATTTTGTTGACTGTGTTGAGCCTGTTGAGATTACACATCTGTGCTGATCCATTCAACAATGGAGAAAGAAATTTTTCAGCACTGCTGCTGGACTAAGTCACCAAGTGCTGGCAGGCTGCTGGGGTTGTGTTGCTAGGCAGATCATCAGGTGTTGGCCAGTCATTGAGGGCTGCTCACACAGTAAAAATGTGCAGAATAGCAGACTCACCCTTCCTTCCTTCCCCAAACTCAAGACAACTGTCTCCTTGATGTGTCTGTCAGATTACAGCCGACCTTGCTAGAGGACAGCATGGGGCTTCATAAGCCAAATTGTCACTTTTTCTCATCCCTTTATCTTCTTCAGCATTTTCTCCCAAACCTTGGTATTCCCATCATTGTTTAATTTATTTTTTTCACAGTCTTGTTTAGTTGAAATAAGCTGATAGCTGATTTCGACTTCAAAAAATAACTTTCCTTTACACTTATTCCTAGTTATTTTTTTCTCTTTCTCTTTTTTCCAGCTTTGGTGGGGAGCTTCTTTGGCTAATGGATTATACAGTGGATTGCTTGAATCTATTATGTGAAAACAGTTTCCCTTCTTTGGTCTGCTGGAAGTCATCCTAAGAGGTGGGTAGAGTTTAGGATTTTAAGAAAAAAGCCAGAGTTTGCACTCTACCAGTATTATTTTCCTGCATTCCCTCTTGCATTCTGGATTCTGTAATTGGGCTGTGCTTCCACCTCCACCCATTTCCTGCCTTGACACACATCCATGTGTGGATGACAGGGGCAATGACAGATGAGCCAGCCAGTTTGTAGGCTGAGTCACCCCAGGAAGGCAGACTGTCATCTGGCAATTAGGATGGAGAAGGAAGTGTGCCAGCAAAACAGGTGATCTGAGCAATGCGCTGCACCCCACATGCCAAAAGGGATATTGCACAATATTGGCAATGACAGAGAAATGTGGAGAAGACAACAAACATGCATTTCCAAAATGGCCTTCATAGTAGGAATTAAAAAATACCAAAGCTTAGCCTATTTCTTTTCATGGAGAACTTTAATACCAAAGATGAATATAACAATCAAGAAATCGATAGAGCAGTGGTGGATATGACCCTCTTAGCATATTTGGCCACTTTTATGTGAGTGTATTTTCCTGTGCATGGAGGCTTGAAAGCAGGATCACAAACACAATTTATGAGTATAGAACAATTATGCTATTTGTTAGATTGTACACACAATAAATGGCTGGGAGTAATGCTCTGTTAGCTTTGGCATTAAGGCCCTCACCAGCTCTGATGCACGTAACCACTGGATTTCTGCTGGTCAGGCAGATGGTAATCACATGGAGCAGTGCCAGACCCATTGCTCCTCGCAAAAGGATGATCCTGAGTTTTGTTGAGTTGCTATTTCATATTTTAATTTTTTTTTCCTTCAGTGTTTTAGATCTTTTTCAATGGTTAATTTTTACTTCAGTCCTCACATGACTGCTACAGGCTCAACAACTTCACTTGTGTCCTCATTTCAGCTTTTTTAATACATCTTGCTTGGCTTAAGTTTATATGCTGTCACTCATAGGTTAGCAACCTTTTTTCAGTAAAGCAGGGTTGGGGTCATACTGCCTACCTAGGCCTTGTGTTAAAATAGTAAGACTGTGAAAGATTTACCAAAATGGTGGGAGACAAACTGATCTGTGCTTGTTGTTTGATGTATTTTTAAGCACTTTGCTGACTTAAACATATGACTCTCGCCAGATGGCAAAAAGACTCAGAAATAGATACTAACCTGAACACCACATAGGGTCAGTTGAGCTGTACAGATGATGGTATCAGTGATGGTCTATAATGGCTAGCAGAAAAGTCTGGGAAGGATAGACTTCCAAGGTAAAATTACTTAGAAATCAGTGATATGAAGCTGGAAACAAAACAGTGCTGCATTATATTCTGACTTCGACCATGCTCAGATCTATAAGAAGAAAACAAAAATCACTGTGAGGATAATTAATCATTGACACAGGTTGCTCAGAGAGGTTTAGTGCTCTCTGTCCTTGGAGATTTTCCAGAAACAGCTGGATAAAACCCTGAGCAGCCTGGTCCAAGCTAAGTATTGACCCTGCAAGGGGACAGGTGAACATATCAGGGACCTCCTGAATTCCATTCCAGCTCAGATCACTTGGTGATTCTGTGAGTTAAGTCACTGTTGGACCCCAGGGTAAGTGAGGTGGAGAAACAGAGTTACAACGGGAAAACATTTAGTGAGACTTTTCCCAGTATGCCCAAGTCTCTGTGAAACTTGACTGCTGCCATCTGTGTAAAGTGATCCCATCTGTCTCCAGGTCCTGTCCTGGTCTTCCTAGTCGCTCTCTTGAACTAGTGTTGGCCCTTGTCCAACATTTCTGTGACCTGTTTCAGCTCAGCTACCTGACGAAAGCTGATCAGTTTTTTTAAACTGGTTGGCTTTCTGCTGATTTAGTTAGCGGAACTACTTCAAACAGAGACAGATGAGCACCACAGCATGAGGAGGAGGTGGGAACATGTGGTTAAGATTGGAAGGAGTTAAGGGTGGGTAGGGTCCTCTTAGTGGGAGTGAGGCATTACATTTGCCTTGTTGCTTCATGAAAACAATGTGATATATCTGCACTGGCTTCAATACAGGCAGAATAGCAAATTGGATTAGTCCAGAAAGGATGCATCATAAAGAAAAAACCTAAGAAATAAGAATTTTATAATGCTAAGACTGATGAAAAGTGTGGAATTACAGAAAGGAACATGAGAGCAAATAAATCAGTGGCAAATATGTCCAAGGAAAGATGAACAGAGATATATCAAATGCCTGACACTTGAAACTGAAGCTCCTACCATGGTAGGAAACCACAGACCTTGTTTACCAAGTTACAAAACTCCTGTGTGGGTAGTTCAAACAGGAAATGGGCTGATCAAAAGCAAAGATAGGGAAATATGTACAAAAGAGATAAAATGAATAAGCAAAACATTTTAAAGAAGATGGTAGCAAAAACTTAGCCCTACCTTGACATGAGACTCTGTGACTTTAGATGATCTGACCTTAAAAAGAGATTGCCATTGGTGCAGCAGTGATACCAGAAAAGCAAGTTGCAGTCCAGCAGGTAGCAGCAACAATACAGTGAGAGACATTTTGGTTGTAGTAGAAATGTTAAGAGCCCATGATGCCATTGAAGAAGTAAAATTTTAAAAGTTGTTGAAAAAACTGGGAAAACTCCAAAATTTTGATGAGGGGAAACATGGACTTGTTAAAATATTAAAATGTGAGACTAAGAAAGTGTCTCTCTGCCCTGCACTATAGGGGAAGATGCAAATTGCATGCAAGATGACACAGATTATGGATGTGGAATTGGAGGAGAACAGCTCCTGGACTCAGGCCCAGAAACCAGGATACTCATACTAAAAAGGTATCCTGAAAGAACATGTGCAATGACGTGCTTTGCTCATCACCAGTTTCACTGATTTCTTGTTAAGGTTATTTGACATCGGTCTCAGGAATGTCTTCTGGAACTTCAGCACTCAGCTCTCACTGTCATCACAGTCTTGCAGAGAGGGGTAGATGGCTGCATCTGAGAATTCATCTGAGTAAGAGACTTTGAACACTGGTGTGGAACCAGGGTACACTTGCTTTCTGGGGCTGTTTAACATTATCATGCATAGCTACTGTGGGGGCAGCACCAGTAGCAGCATATCGTGGGGTGGGTTGCACTTATCTCGGGGGCATACATTGTGCTAGTAGCACTGTGTTACTGAGCCATAGACCTGAAAAAACCTGTGAAGATACATAACCTAGCAAAAAAGTAAGCCAAACAGGACTTAAAATCAGCTATCAAAGCACACATCCCTGAAAGCTTAATACCAAAATAAAAGTCATGTTAGAAAACAGTTTCTGGGAAAGTAGAGAAGTTTACCTGTCCTGTCCGTATCCCACTTTTGAGTAACTAGGAAGGAACTAGAAGGAATTAGAAAGGGTAGGAGGATCTTCCACTACTCATACTCATTTCAGCATGTGGAAATTCAAGATATTCAGTTCCAAGATGAAAACATGATTTTTTAAAATTATTATTTACATGTAGTTATAATGCTAAAATAGACCTCGAAAATAGAGGCATCAAAGAAAAAAAAGGTGCCTATAAAAAAGTCAAATTGTTGGTCTCCGTCTCATCATAGAGTCAAACATCCCACCACCTCCTCTTTCACCGGAGTCAGCAGAGAGCACAAGATGTAATTGTTGTGCATTCTCTGAATGGCAGACCCCAAAAATTCCCCTCAAGATGATCCAGTGGAGACTAATGTGTGTGAAGAAGAGAATATTTACTAGACATCTTAAGAAGATCCACCTGACAGGAATGACAGGGATCAGTCTCAACTGTGTCCACTTGAAACAACAACAAATGATGAAAAGAAATAGAAGACATGAGCTTTGACAATAAGAACAACATAAGGGCTACTAAGAGAATCCATTATGTTCTCCCTAGTTGCTTTGTTTCCTCCGTGAAGCAGAACTTGCATTAGCTAGCTTGTTTTATGAGCTGCCACTGGAGGTAATGGTTGTGAATCTTACTGAAGGGGAGGAAAATAGTGCTCTTGCTCCAGAGGCACAGAGTAGCTGATGTCCAGTAAAGTGCTGCACCAAAAGCTTCAAGTAGCCAGGCACCTGTTGTCAAGGCACCACCATGTAATTGCTACAGTCATGATAGACTGGGGAGAAAGTCCATGCCAAGAAGAGTTGGCAGGTGTGGGACTCAGGTAGTCATGCCACAGTGGAAATTACATGATTCCTGATTAAAGGGGCTTTGCGTTTCATGTATCTTCGAAGCTCTCTGGAGCCTACTGGTGTCATAAGCAATGATGGTTTATTTTCATTACCTAGTCTGAATGAGGGATCTTCAATCAAACTGTCTTGCATTAGAGACAGTTCTGCTGTTTAACCATAAATATTTGGGTGTGCAATCTGGTGTTGTTCTGCAAGGTTACTAATATCTATAAAATAAGTATTCCTTTTTTATTTGCGTCATCTATCAAGTTATTTCAGCTTCAGTTTATTAAGTTTGAGCTTAGATTTGAGTGTGCTTTTTGAGGTGATGCCCTTGATATGAGGACACACAGATTCCAGTTACATTGAATATATTCAGGATATATTGTTTCTGCTACAGTTCCCAGACATTTTCTTAGCCAAGTTTTAACACAAGCCCACTACATCTACGATTCTTTAAAAAAAAAGTAAATCTCTACAGTCTGTTCTCAGTTTTCTTTTACTTTCCTCATAATATCAAGCCCACACATAGCCCAGATTCTTCAATGGTAGCTGGTGAAATTTTTCCACCTTCTTGTGCTATATATATTCCTATGTCCTGAGCAGCAGCCTGTATTTTGAGTACAGACTGCTGTTATTTTAAATATCTGCCTCCATAAAGGAGCATCAGTGTTTCTTACATGTCTTCATAATGAGAATTGTTTAATTATTTTCACAGAGGTTTAACCTCATTTCCAAAATGAGGTTGTTGTTGTTCTTTGAGTTAAATAACTGTATCTATCTATCTGGTTGGGAGTCTGTCCACCAGGGTCCATATGTATTTCTGTTTACGTAGCAGTTGAAGTAAAAAGCTTTATTCAGCAGGGGCTTTTAAATGTGTGCCTTCTTTTTAAGCACCTACTGCAGATAAACCTCATATGCATTTACACACTTTTCTGAATGGGTATGCATTGAAGAACAGGCTTATTTTCTGGAATCTTTTCTGGAACGTTGACTGAAATGTCACTGCCTGGATCACTTGCTGCTTGCAAGGCTGACAGCAGCAAGGAGATACAAACCGTAGCTCACACCAGCCTCACCAGCAATATAAGGACACACTGTACGTAATCATACAACATGTTTCCTTGGGCGAGGTCATGTGGTTAAGTATCCTGCCTTTATGCAGTGGAAGCACCAAACTGAAGGTCATGGGTCCCAGAACACAGCTGTGATGAAGCAAATCTACATTGTGACATTCAGTTTTGTTATATAATTAGAACATTCAATTATAGACTGGAAGACATACTTAGACTGTATTAGAATATTCTCTGATGTAAATGAGGTTGGGTTAATTCCCTGACAGGCGAGGCAGTGACAAGAGGTGGAGATAAGCTCCCAGCACTAACTGGGGACAAAAGTAAGCAAGTGGCAAGGTTGCCTCCACTGCCTTGCCTCCTCCCACACCCTGGTCCCAAGGCCACAACAGCCAGCTCCACACAGAGCCCCCAGCACAGAGAACAACTGGGTGATGCACACCTTTTGTCATGTGCTGATAAATGATTTCTCCTTCAGATCCCAGCTGCAGCTCTGCTCTTGTGCAGGCTATCAGTTGGGTGGAGCAGCTGCAAGCCTTAGCAACAGCTAAGATTCTTCAACAATTTCAGTAGTTTTCTTGGTTTAATGTTGGATTAATTTAACCTCTGAAAACAGTAACTTTTGATAGGAGACCTTGTCTCTCTATTGTGATCTGGCAAGTTCAGACATAGCTTACATAAGATGGAACATTGAGGCTTGTTTCAAAAAGAGGGGGAATGTGAGCCAAATGTAAATATGGGCCGCCATTTTCCTTTGAAAAATATTGTTAGCTTTTCATTTTCCTCTTAGGGAGTATTAACCTACTCCTCTGAATGAGGAAAGGGTCCTTTATATTTTGTAGATATTTGAGGAAATTACCATGGCATTAGTTCCATTAGTCACTTTCAAAATATTCTAGATACTACAGAGAGATGGAAAGAGTGTGTGACCAGAGCGCACAACCTAAAAACTAACTGAGATTAAATGCAAGGGCAGCAGGCACAATGTCCAAAACAGATAAATCAGGGTGACTGCATAGTTGTATTCTTGTTTTTCCACTGTATTAACTCACAGAGAGGACAGAATAAGCCTGTGTAAGAAAGACATGAAGAAAGACACACTGGAAGAAATATTTATATTGTATTAGCATATTGTCTGCTCTAAATGAGTTTGGGCTAATTACATATTAGACCACAATGGGATAAGCAAGGGAGATAAGCTCCTAATATCACATTAGGAAAAATTAATGAAACAGAATAACCATAATTTATTTGATTCTGCTATTTCCTATTTCAATTGCTTTACTTAGCAATCTCAGTAATGTTCTTTAACAAATTCTTTATTTTCTTTAACAGGAAAGAGATAGAAAAATGAAAACAAGCTGGAAAGAGTTGAATTTTATCATGGTACCTCATTTTCCTTGGCAGACTAACAACTGCAGTATCAGCACAGATTTCTGCTGCTTGAGCTAATGGAGTGCCACTACCAGTCACGGGTTGTCATCCTCTGAGTAACACACTCCCAGAAGAGGACTGCTGATGGGCAATGGTAAGAAACACATACTGAGGATTTGCTTTTTGGCTGGAGAGACAAGTAGTTGGATAAATTTCAGATATAAGGTAACCCACTGTGTTTCCTCCAGCATCTTGCCATCCTTGTTCTTTGCTTTCCCCACTTCAGCCCAGGACTTCACCTCCTACTGGAAGTCACAGTGGATCCCAGTTCCTGATTTCCCAATCTGATTAGCTTTTTGCTCGCTCCCCAGGATGACAGTTTTTGCTTCCAGTCTACCTGACTGGACCACCTTAACTACCCAATTCCTCCTCCTGATCATTTCTTATCTAGCACAGGTTTGGGATCCAGTATATCTGCCTGAGAATTTCTTCAGAGTGCATTTGAACAACTGTCTTCTGTACTCTTGATCTGGTCGTCTAGGCTACTGGGATCAGAGCAAGGCAGACCCCTGTCTAGACTTCTTACAGCTTAGGGGAGCAGATGCCCATCATAGCAAATGAGGCCTTTTAGGAAAGTTTACTCTTGAAACCAAAGTCATCTTTCTTAAACACACACCATGACATTTCATGTATTTATTTACTGAGGATAAAACCAACATGTCACTGACACAAAAGCTATCTTCTATCAGATTTTAAGTCCTTGCACCAAACTGACAAGATTTAGGCTTTGTCACAGAAGACACCGGAATTTTTAACTGCAGTGCATTTTCTCCTACAGCCTGACAGACACGTCAGGCAAGTCTGAGTTATTTTACCCTAGTTTCCCTTGAGAATGTGTGTCAAGTAAAAAGTCCTGAATTATACAGTTTCATGTTGTTTAGAAAGGACAACTGTATTAATAAATTTAATCTTAGAAAAAGCATTCTAATACGTTTAGTGGCCACTATACAGACTTTCATTCCTTAGAGAAGATAAGGAATGTCCTTGCAAACAAGAAAAATTAGATCCTGTTGTGCCAAGGCCTATGCTCTAAATTGTTCAAAGTAATCAGTGTACAGTTCAGATTGTTGCATTAAACAATTTGCAAAGATCAGTAAAAATTAAAGACAAAATAACAGCTTTTTCAAGAAAACAAGACCCAGTGATAAGCCCCAAGGACTACGCAGAAATCACATCCAGTAAAGAAGAAAATGTGAGAATAGACTCAGTGAGACTGTGGCAGAGTAGCAGAGAGAAGACTCTTGATCAGGTGCAAGAAGTATTACACTGATTATGTGAATGATTATCATTAGATATATTGCTAATACAGTATCTAAATATTTCCAATGCAGTGTATAATATAATCAGATCTAAAGGGTTATAACTTAACTAGGTTCAACTGGAAACGTGCAGGTTTACAGCCTTTGGCCTTGCAGAAAGCACAATTATGAAGCAGCAAATCACTTATGGAGCTACTTTAGGATTTTATCTCCATATGTAGCTGGATCTCAGTGCTTTTACTCAAGCATCCAAAAGTAAATGTTCCCATCTTAGGGCTGGATGCACCCTGCAGGCACCCCTGCTGGGGTGGGATCCACCTGGAAGCTGCCTGCAGCCTTGGGAGATCAGTTTGCTCATTTGGACCAGACTTCAGGAGCATTTTATACCCTTTTGCAAGTCAAAGTGTACCCAGATCAATCACAGTCATCACAGCTCCCCCATCTCTGGAATGCATTAATTACATGAGCATCCTGATATAAGAAAGCCATCTATATGTTAGAATAGATGAATTATTAATCCATTTATATACTTGATATAAGAAAGCCATTTCTATATTAGAATTTATGGATTGTCTAACATATAACAGGATGTCTGCAAAGGTGCTTCTGGTCACATAATTAGAGGAAAAAGGAGATATATATATATTACTAACTCTATTTGCTATAGAATCTTTGTAACCAATCAGAATGTAGCAAAAAGAGACAAACAGGATGCCTTGCCAGATGGAATTGTCTAAGTAGAGAAATGGTGAAAAACAAGTGAACAGGGCATGCGTCAAGATGTGAGGTCGAAAGTTTACAGTGATGAAGACTACTCTGTGAGACCACCAAAGTGAGGAAGAAATGGAAAAGACCACCAGAGTTCTTTACTGCGCATTCTCCAACAGAAAGACTGATGTAATCAGAAGAGCAAAATGACGTGAAGAAAAGAGGCTGTCTATTCATAGTTTCCTGTTTATGAAAGTGTATAAATATGTGAGTTTTGTTCTGGAAAGCGAGCGAGTTTAGCGAAATTGTTCCTCTTGCTCCCAGTACTGTAAATAACAAATACGTTCTATTCAAAGATTAAAAAAGTCTCTGAGTGGTTTTTATTAGCCAAGGTTTTCTGGCATCAATCCAGACAGTTCCTCCTGCAATTCCCACATGGTGTTTTTATCTTAGGACAAATCACATTACCTGTCAGAGACTGCAAGGGAGATGGTGTGTGTGAGGGGAGGACATGCTCCAAGACCCAAATATCTTTCTGTGCTGTCACAGGGGAAAGAAGAGATATACTGTAGAGTAAGCCTCACTGATGAGTTAAATCGTGAGTGGATGGGCTATTCTGCCTCTGTGGTGCCCCTAATCTTGAGTTGCAAAGATGCTTAATTTGACCTAAACTGCAGAAAGATAGGTGGGTAGCAGAAGCACAGCAGTCTGGTTTGTGTTTTTCCTTTCCTCCCTTATTTTTTCCTTTTTCACTTGTGTTTCCCTTTGTTTTCTGTTTAAAAAAAAAACAAAGACCTGTCTGAGATATTGAATCTATGTTCTTTAGAGAGCTGCCGCAACACTGCTAATAAACAACTTCCAAAAAGCTGTGTTAGAGACAGCAGGGCACTGCTTCAATTTCCATGTGTCCATGTGACCAACAGACAATATGCTGTCCTGGAGTTTTTCTAGCAATGAATTTGCTCTTCAGCACCAACACTGGAGCGAGAGGCTGAGTTCCCTTCCCCTGCAGCTCTTGTGCTGTCTTAGTCCCTCGTGCATAGTCTGCCTCCCAGGCAAGGACTGGACTATAACAACAGCTCCAGTAGAAGTTCCACCCCATCTCAGTGAACTGAACAACTCCCTTTTCCGAAACAAAAAAACCCAATACTTTTCCTTTCTTGCTGTGTCTATAAGCCTGTTAAACAATGGTGTTTTCCTCACACAGACTTTTAACAGCAAATGAAAATTAGATTTTTTTCAAATGAAAGCCTTACTTTTCTTTTTTCTGAATATTCTTTTTCCCCCCTTATTTTTTTTTTCTATCTTTAATAACGGCTTAAAAGATTTGGTGTGGCTCATGTTGCCACAGGAATAAACAAGCACTTGAAACCTCAAACTCTATCCAAAACTTGTGTAGCAATATAGTTTGGTTACAGTGACACAGTACCTTTAATTCATTTGACCTTCTGGGTCTGTTTATTTTACTGAAATTTGACTCAGCAAAGTTAAATCCCCTTATATCATTCTGCAAGCCAATTCATTTTATGTTTGGATACAAACCACCAAAGCTGTGTAATCAACTCCCGCCCTAACATGCCAGTTAGCACCGGTGTGGCTGAATGGAAAAAGAAATTGTGATGGCTTTATAGAAATGTACCTAATTTCTAAGGATTGTCCAGAGAATATCAGAACAATAGATGATGCATTAACTACTATGTTGACTCTTTTTCCTTGGCATGGGTAATATTTTTATGTAAGGGAATGGCAGCCTACTCTCATTGTATTAAGCGAAATTCTTGAATAGATACCATGGAGTAATAATAATTTTTTTTAAGCTTATTTTTACTTGATATTTGGAAAACTGTTCCATAATAGCAAGCCCTGGAACAAAATCTGAAAGACAAGCCATTTTCTGTGTTTGAAATGTCTCTCCATATGATTTCAAATATGAAAATTATGGATATACCTTATTCTCCAGTTACTCTATATTGTCCAATCAACATGGTTTACTCTTCCCTCTCCCTATATGCTTTTGTGTGCAGATTTTATAATGTCTGATTTTTTAAAAATATTTATTCATATTTGTTAACAAGCAAAACAGAGCAACCAGTTATTTAAGGATGTGCTGGAGTGAACCATTGCAGGCAAGTTATATTTATTTTCCTGTTTAGGCTACAGAAGGCTAGCCAGGGATACCTCTTTGCACCTAAACATTTTTAGTCCACTGGAAAAGAATTACAGGTTGGTCGAACAAGGTTTTTCTTCTCTCTTTTTTTTTCTTCCCTTTCACCCCCACTTTGTGTTAAGCATTAGAATCTGTTAAAAACAGCCTATTACCTTAAGCCTTAGAGCAGTTGTTTCCCTGTTGCACAGCAATCTACTTGAAATGTGGCAAGCCTTTTTGATCCCCAGGCTCTAGTCTGACCAAACAGATGGAGTGTTTCTACCTGGGCTACTACTTTTTTTTCTTCTTCTCTGCACTGAGCTAAACCATGCTCCCTATGCAACCTGAGAGGAAGGAACCCGACATACAGCAGCATCCTTGGCTGAGCAGGTTACAGAGAAAGCCCCAAAGCTCTTTATACTCTTCAGTTCCAATACACCAGCTCTTGTGGAATCCACAGTGTAGATGTACATCTGCCTTTTTTCTTTCCGCTGCCTGATTACAGCATTTCCAACCTCGGCCAAGATGGTGATGGCCACAGGGCTGCAGTCTGAAGAGGGAAGGACTGAAATCCTGCTTTCATCAAGATCAATGTATATATGAGAAGTGATTGTTGCTTGCTTGTAGGTCTGAATCACTCAAATTTCAGTGGCTTGAAATATCACTAACACAGTTTCTTTCCCCCCTCTACCTTATTGAAGTGGAAGAGACCTTTCTCTTTTATTTGAAACATTCGTTTTCTTCAACTCCCTCTATTTCCTCTAAAAGTCCTTAGGCATTTTTCTTAATATAACCCTGTGTCTCAGGTACTGTGCATCATAGGCAATCAAATAAGAAGAATGTGGTATATCCAATACTCCTCCTGCACAACTCTGATCTGACTCAAGCCTGTAACACTGTTGGGATGTGATTGCTGCATAGCAGTCAGCACAGAGCTGGCACAACACTGGTGGGAAATCTTAAAGGCTGCAACAGGAATGCAGCAACACTGGGAAGAAGGCAGTCAAGTGTGGCAAAATATGAGTAAAGGAATGAAAAGACTGAAATGGAATATTAACAGTAAATACACTCACAAAACACGGATTGAAGGGTGAAGGCTCCTACTGTCTGCAGGTGCTGGAAACGCAGATACTGACAGTAGATGATTTTATTTTTTTTTTGTAGAAAAGAATGTATGTAAGAGAAATTAGATAGGAAAATGAAAGAAAAGCATTAACAAATGTACCCAAAACTGTCAAAAGGTGTTGGCCTGGTATTTAATTGGCAAGAGCAGGAATCATTAACTTGAACTATTTAGCATTCGTATATGGGCAAAACTGTAGAAAATTACAAAATGGTAAAAATCTGTATTGGCCTATTGGATAACTGTAAATAATTTAAAGCAACTTCTGTCTTGTCTTTTACAGATTTTACAAATTAGTGGACAACTGACTATGTTGTTATGCAATTTCATCATAGGTATCTGCTTTCACCAGAAAATGGTGGGGTTTTTAAAGCTAACAAACATTTCTTTGACCGCTCCTATATTCATTGTTAAATTTTCGCAAGGGAAAAGGAGTTGTGTTCTTTGTTTGATATTGGTACTATTCAGGTCTGGGTTTACATTAATTCTCAGTTTGTCACTCACCTCTGATTAATCAAGCAGAAACTAAGAAATAAAATTATGTATTTTGTAAATGTGAACTAAGCTTTCAGTAAGTGTGACATGGTGAGTAGGGACACTAGGACAGACTGTCAGGAATTCCAGTTTCATCTACTTCCAGCTACTTTGGTGGAGTTATGCTGAGCCATTTTTGCTGATAATCTGAATTTTAAGTATCCTTGCTATGTTTTTCATAATAGAGTATAATCTCCGTAAGAGTAATAACTTGGGAAACCTTTGTTTTGGTCGATATCTGAAGTGAAAATTATGTCATTAGCTGTGAGTTGTCTCCCAGGGCAAAAATACACTGGGTTATTACTTGAGACCAAGAAAAAAATTGCAACATTCTCATTAAAATAATCCTTTACTGGATGACAATAATGGCAAATTAGAAATTACTTTTGAGTTCCAACTTCATTTTAACATTTAGAATATCTGCCTGCTGCATATTCTACATGACTTCAATTACAACAGTATGTGAGATATCTGTCTTTAAGGTCCCTCACAACAGCCCATGGGACAAGAAAACGAAATTTCTGTGAAAAGGCAAACAGAGCTATATATTCACTATTTTTCCCAGGGAAGTATGTCGTATCTATATATATAGATATATGTACATTAAAGTTAATCCAGTATGTCTCTGAGGCATAAACCATAACCCTTGATCCTATCTGAAATGTTGAATGATATCTTCAAAAATGCATTAAAATTCATTATAGTGTAGATTACTGAAATATTCCTTTGGGGTATGATTTTTTGAATAGACGTACAAGAAATAAATTAGGTATTAGTTAGTTACATATTGCCTACAGTTCTACAGAGTTGCGAAGAAAATAAATCTGGAGTGTTGCATTGCACAACTTCATAACTCCACAGTTAGATTTCCCCTTGTATTTACAGACTGGTTTATTTTAAAATCTATTCAAACAGTGGAAAATCATAAATATGCAGCTTCATAGATCTGGAGGTCAGGTTTCTGTGACTCTAATACATGGCTTCTTTTGACAAAGCTCTCCAATTTAGGGACAAACTCTGCTTGCTTTACATTCGATTTAGGCTGGAAATACAAGTGTGAGTGAAGAGCATGTTTTGTCACAGTATTGTATGGCTGCACAGTGCTCACACCACTCCAAACACAAGCAAAAATATGTACTAAGATTCTAATCTAAGAGGGACTGAATATGACGGTCTTTGGTAGAGATGTCTCTAAGAGGTGTAACAGCACATTAAAGGTTTCATAGGAAATATAACTAAAATTATCCTGATATACAGCTGTTTTTCTTTCCTTACCAGAACTTCCAAGGGTTATACCAACACTGTTGAAGCCTCATTTTTACTCCTCTATTACTGTTACAAATTTTAAATAAAACAAGTCAACAGACACAAAAGCTGATGTCAACACCTTTAATTTTTCCAGTGTGTCAGTATGCAGTATTTTGGGTTATGTAAATCTCAAGTCCTACTGATTGCCACACCATTGTAAAGGAGCAGGAAGTAAAAATTTTAGCATGTGCATTTTCCTCTCTAATCCGTCAGAGGGACACAGAGAATGGACTGCCCCAGTCATATAACATCCTAAATCAACAGATACCCATTGATCCATGTGAACCACAGGCCTCTGATCTTACAGCTAATCCTTCTTTAGCCCATTGTACTGAAGGAGTTGGCTGTGATACTTCAGGGTCTGTCCAGCAATGGCCACTCGGTTGAGATATTTTGAGAGAGAGAGATGGCATGGAAGCAACAACCACAGGCGTGCATCTCAGTTTCCAGTAATTAGAGGAATATTCACCACCTTATGTACTCTTTTTTTAGATTGTAAAATATTGTTTCTGATCATAGATGCAATTAAGAATCACCCCTTTATTTTAAATCAAGAGGAGAGTATGACGGAGAAGCTAAAAAGTGTGCATCATGTTATCATCAATACTCTATACCTCTGTAGTGATGGGGCAGTAGAGTTGCCACTGGCGTAGTCATTGACTTTTAAAGATTTTCTTTCCAGTAGTCAACAAAGAATGATAACCCTCTGCCCCACCAGAAAAACTGGGACACATAGCGCTGCTATGCTCAGGCCATGACTGAACCTTTGAGCAGCTAAAGTGGCACCACTTAATGACTGGCACTGTTGCCAGAAGGGTTGTACATCACATTGTAACCCCAGGAAGGAATTTTCTGTACAGCTGGAAACTGCATGTGGAAAAGCAAAGGCAAAGGGAACTTTGCATGTCTCCCACCCTTCTCCCCCAGATACTAACCAAACACAAAGACTTGGAGAAGGAAATGCTCTCAGATATTCACTATTTGCCTAGATCCATAAATGTCTTGAGGTAACTGAGAGTGAAATGTGTGGGGTTTAGGTATTATCTATCCAAAGTTCCTATATATGTAATCTGTTCCCTTTAATTTCATTATGATACAATACCCAAAGAATTAATACCATAAATAGTTTCATTATCATATAATCCCCTAAGAATTAATATCAAAAATAGTTATGGCAGAAGGAAAAAATTGGAGGGAAGCTTGGAATACCTCATCCCTTAAGGCCTGGGGCTTAAATGAGTCATATTGCCGTGCATCCCGTGCCAAAAAAGGCTTTTATAGCTGAGGGGCGAGGCAAGAGCTTTGAAATTTACGTGCAGCAGTTTTGATGTCTGTTCAGGCATAGATGGACAATGAAAGCAGAGCAAGGCCTAAAAGGGTTAACTTAGTTAGTAGAGGTACTAACCTCTAGTCAGAAGAGAGTTGCTCAATGCTTATTCTGCCTGGCAATAGTTGATAACTTGTCCTGTTCTGCCTACTGGACCAAAAAGCCTAGAAGAATGCTCAGAGTGCTATACAATAAACCTGGTGGTCATAAATCAAGATAACAAGGACATTTGAATTAGATAGGAAGGCCTTGAGCCCAGGGTTTTTGCAAGCTTGAAGAATCAGGTCACCTAACAAAGAAAGGTTAGAAGTTCAATCAAGAGGTAGACACTCCAAGACCACCCAACTGAGGCTGAAGGCTGGAACCAACCCCTCAAAACTGATGCCAAAATTAAAATCTGGAAAGCTCTGCCCAAGCCCAGCCTAGACTCCGCCTAGTCATTAATATGTATGATTAGATGTTGTAACCACATTTATATGTATGATTAGGTGTTGTAATCATTTATCGAGAATATATAAAATGGCTTGGTTTGTACTGATGATTCGGAGCTGGTTTGTCCAGTGCAAGCTGGCTAGCTCCCCAATGTTGCCAATAAATACCTTTGCTGCTAAAAGATCCAAAACTCTCTTAGCAGTTTCTTTTATTCTCAGGTTTTTCAGCTTCAACAGAGGGCTCAGAAGGTGTTATTTCAAATAATACAGTCCTGTGTCTATCCCATTGTCACTTTTAGATGGGATTGTGACTTGTTTGTCCTGTTTCATTGTTCCATCTTCTATAAAGGGCTGTTCAGAGAAGTTACATAATAGAACAGAAGAGCTGGTTTGGCTCCAGCTGGTCCTGGTGCCTGTTGTCCACTGTGGGGTTGGTTTAGTTGTGAAGACAACACTTGGGACCCTACGAGAGAGAAACTCGAAATATCTCAGAGACTTTTGAAGAGGCGACCATTTTATTTACTAACTAGTTGCTACTGCAAATAGACATTTTAGTATCCACAATAAAGTTAATTTTATCTTTTTGCCTGGAAATTTGTAGTATGCTCCTTTGGCACAAATAGATAAACTCTGAATTTTCTAATAAGCTTTGTTTCATTGAAAACTGCCTTTGTAAAAGGAGCAATAGCTAAAACCAAATAAACCCTTATTATTTTCCCTGTATGTATAGTCAGAATCCTATCTCCAAACAACCTTAAAGAAAGTTTTCGATGCTACTTTTTTATTCTTGTTAGTTCAGCATAGCCAACAGTAAAGGCCTTGTTGACATTAAGCAAATATGCAGTGATGCAGCAAAATCAATTTAGTCACACTGATGCAAATCCCTCACACAGATATAATGCTTGTGTGCAAAGTAGGGCATTTCTGAATATACACAATATTTAAAATGAAGTGAAAGAGAGATTCTATTCTATTCTTCCCAGCTGATTCCTTAATGTGTTTCACTTAGATGTCCCTGAAAGCCTAAGCTAAGGGACTTTCCAGTCAAAGACAAGGGTACATTAAGAATACTGTTGATTGGGAAGGAATATCCTTTGCTTTAAATTGCAAGTTACAGTAGCTTAACAGATAGAATAATACCTTAAAAAACACCCTTTACATTTAAACTGAGCATATTTAACCTTAAAATCACTAGGAAAAAAAATATATCATTGCATAACTCCATTCTATGGTTACTTTTCAGAACAGAAGTGAAAATGAATGCACTTTTGGTCCTGGACTGTTCTCTGTAATTTAATGTGATCTGCTGTCAACAAGAGGGAAAATAAACCTCTGACAGTCAGTAAGAATAAGAAGAGAACAAAATGTACCTTACTATGGGTATTCAGTCAAAGACCTACAGGCAAAAATGGCACAGTTTGTGAAGGCATAACTGAAAAACAGGTGGGGTCAGCAAGAGAGGTGACACCAGGAATACTGGTATTGAGGTAATGACCATCTTCCTTTGCAATCTGAAGAGGTTTGAGGAATTTATTTATTTTTTATAAAAATACTTCAGAAAACTGTGAAGTAGAAGTTCTGGTAATTTTGTAAATGTGTTTTAGATGCTTTCTGGACAAAAAAAGTTCTAAATACTTCATGTTGCAGTATAGCCTTTATTTACCATAGTAATCACTGAAATATCAAAATCCAAACAAAATATAAGTATTGAAAACAGAGTTTTTAATCAAATCAGACTATGTCACAAAAATTTTCTTTACAAAGTATTTTAAAATTGGGGATTTTTTTTCCTAATCTGAATGGAAGCACATTCTGAAACCTGGGAATCTTTTGTTGCAATCAAACTTTGATTCTCTTTGCAGCTAATGTTTCACACTAGGGAAGTGAAAAGATATCGAGTGGGGCTTGCTTTCCATGTACATTCATCTACTACCATCACTGCTAATGCATTAAGTGACTGTTACAGGAACAGTTTTTTCCTCTTTCATCCTTCCTCAAAAAGAAGTTTAGGAAGTCGCTCTTCAGGAGTGAAGTTAGGGCAGAATCTCATTCTGGTGGGCTGCAGTTTCCCAGTGGAGCTGGGTGACTTGAGAAACACTGTTCTGTACACACATTAACAGGAGTTTGTAGTGCTTAATTTTGTTCTATCCACGGTATTAACGCTAATGAGAATCTGGCTGGGAAACTCTCATCAGATAAAGAGACAGGGGCAAGGAACATTTCAAATTTCAAATCCACAGGCAACACAACTATACCCCCACCTTATAATTCCAGAGATTACTGAGATTCATCAACAGAAGCTGTGGCCCCCACTGGATAATTCTCGAGTTCCTTGAAATGAGTCTAATACCCAATGAGGTTACTTGTGCTGCTGCAGGAAGATATTTCTGGCCTTTTACATGTCAGAAAAGAAACTGGATGTGACAGATTTGGAGCTGCCCTGTGATAATTTAGGAACATGGTCTGTTGGCCTGATTATTTGGTTGAATGTCTGGGTTTAACTCACGGGGGGTTAGCTTGCAACTGCACTCTTAAATTATAGGGGCTGGGCTGGGCTGTACTTGCTACACTGGGATACCCCACTTCCATTGAGGCTGCACAGCTAGGGAGCACAGGGACTTGGAAGCGGTGAGAGATTTAATTTTGAACCACAGCATCTCTGCATGGGCAGTCCTAGCATTCTACTCATCCATAGAAGAGACACAGGGGTCCAAAGATCCACTGGGGATCAGAGATGGGACCTGTAACTGATAAAACAACTGAACAGAGCATCATTAGGGGATATTAACTGGGATGTTTTCATGTTTATCTAGGCTGTTGCCATGTGTTTATGGAATTTTCTATGAAAGTGAAGGCTAACTCTAAAAAATACATTTTGGAAGGGAAAGGGTTTGTAAATACCACAGCCTTTTTCAGAAGTTTTTATCTACCACTGGGCATTCAGAACTGGAATACCATCTCACCCCTTAGGCAAGCTCTTTCTCCATGAAAGAGAACCTAATGGCATGAACCCAGGGTGAATTTACAAAAGCAGAGAGTCTTCTCTGAACAAGAAACCAATGGGAAACTGTGCAGAGGTGATGTTATTCCATAGTTTACAGTGGAGGCCTGTTGGGTGGAGGACTGGAAACGTCACATGGCAGCTGGCCCACTCCAGGGTGATGGACCCAGCCTCATCTGTGAGGAGCTTCTAGCTGAGACCAAGCTGGTCAAATGAATCTCTTCTCAATTGTGAAAGAAGAGTGCCAGCAGCTATTTGCCAGGTGCTGAAGAAATATTTTACTTGGGTAAAAAGCATATATATCATAACATAACCATTCCTCCTTCGAATTTGGAAGAGAAGGGTTTTTTGTGTGTGTCTGCATATGTTGAGTGAGCAAAGTATAAAAAATAGAAAGTTGAAAATCCTAAGAAAATTATCCAAACCAGGTTTCTCTCACTCAGGACAAGTAGGTAGTTCACTATAGTTTTAGGGGTTCTTGATTGTGGAGTCCCAAAAGACAGCCTACAGGCCTGAGCCGTATTCTAGATTAATTCCTAATTCAGTCATCAGGGAGGCTCTATATTCATTCACAGATGTTTTGGTATGTAAAGTTCTCCTTCACTGTTGCTGGAAAGGTTAATATATTACATCTCCCTAACAGTGAATTCCTAGCGCACTCATCTTTTCTCCAGTGAACACCTTTTATATTTTATGGATTTCACTCAACAGGAAAACCAACCATACATTAAGATATCCATTTGTCAAAAGAAGCCAGACTAGTAAACGCTGTATATTTTGGTACAGATCCTCCCAGTGATTGCTTCATGTTGCTGGCAGTAGAGTCTGGCCAAAGAGCTGCAACATCTACCTCTTGGATGACTATAGTGGCAAAAGCATTTTTTAATGATACTCATGGAGTACTGAGTCTCCTTGCCACTTCCTTCACTGTTGCCACATACAGGTTAAATTGAGCTGTCCAGAACACACTGTAAAGCCCCATGGCTTTATTTTGGTCTAGAAAAAACAACTTTGGAAAGAGACTGTTTAATGTCACATTGCTGTTTTAGGAGGAGGAAATGCACATGCTGATGTTTAGGGGTAATTTGGGAAGGGTTGTAGGGATGAATGACTGACTGCTTCAATATCTAGAAATATAGGGAGGAGACAAGCTGAACCAGGGACAAAAGTAAGAAATCAGATCCAGGAAGTAAATTCTAAGTCCAAGGAGCTCTTAGTTATGAGCTCTCCATTGAGAAGTTCTGCTGTGTAGTCAGCAGCCATTTCTTTCTGCAGTTGAAGTTTCTGAGTGGTAACTTCTTGAGGAGTATGTTGCAGGAATCTAGACTACAAATGGCAAAGATTTAGATTGCAGTCTCTAAACAGAAAGCAAAATCTTTTGGAATTGGCTTTAATTGGGATGGCCGGAAGAAGCAGAGGGTGTGGTAAAATTCACAAATTGTGAACAGAAGTAATAAGCGGCATAGCAGGCTTTAAAGTTCCTCTGTGAGTGTGGAAGAGGGAAGCAACCTCAGCTTCTGGAGGTTTCCTGCAGCTAGTCATCTTGATTTCCATGCTTTCTATGCTGACTATGAGCTTGTCACCATCCTCATTCTTTCTTCGTTGGTTTGACTTATCCCAGTGAAACACTGAAGAATACAAATCATCTTCTGTCAGAAACTGGACAAAACCATCAACTGTTTTCAGACTAGAGTACAGCACATATTGCCCCATGGCAGGTTTGTCTACATGACCTTTTACAAGCAGAAGTCAGCTGTGTCTAGGGTCCATGATGGCCAGATGAGCTGTAACTGTGGCCCAAAAGCTGTGCACCCACGTGAGTGTAACAGGGTGCAGATTCTTTCACTGTGGTCTAAAAAATGTATTTAAAAGGTTTTACCCTCACTCCCTTGTCTTCATGTACTGAACAGCTGGTTACCTCAAGGTGGTTAATTCTGTTCGTCCATGCTCTTTTTGCTCCTGCCCTGAGTACTCCTAATATAAGCCACCACTAACAGGAAGGCTCTACATTCAAATTCAAATTATGCAAGTGCAAACATTTATTTTAAATCGGATGCTATACAACTACAGATTTTACAGCACAGTTTGAGTGAGCTTTGCAAACATCCCAAGCAAACAAACTTTGCAGGAAACATAATCCTATTATTTTACTAATCTTTGGGATACTGGCTCACCAGCATCATCATTTGCAGCAAAGCATCTGCTCAGTTCCTCCTCAGGTAATCTTTGTACCATTACACAATATTGTTATTTTCTTGTGTTGACACCTATTGGAGAAATAGTTTATACTAGTTTCAGAAACCATCTCTTTTGATGATCTTATGATTTGCTATTATCCCTCACAAATATATTATTTGCTGTGTTTCCGCAGTTTCCATCTATTAAAACCAATCAAACATTCTTCATTTATTGCCCACTTCCCCACATACCCTTTCTAATGGTGTTTTTGAAACTTTTTTACCTTACAGAACCTGTAGCATCCTCCTTAGCTTTAATTCTGGAACCCATTTCATCATTCACAATTGCATGTTCTCAGCATGTTAGTTGCAAGGAATTGTTAGCATGTGATCATAAGCTGTTGGATAACCCAATTGGTGTGTGGGGGATCAGAGAAGGAGGATGACAGGGCACTATCCCACCACTTGGTCAGTCAGCAAAGGGAAAGGGGCAGCTGGGCTGTGAGGATGGAGGTGTGTTTCAGGAGACTCTTTCTGTGAGTTTATTTTTCCCTACGTGTTAGCAGGTCAAGGGTTGAGAATGTATCGTTTGTCCTCTCCATTGATATTCTTAAGCAGGGAATGATGTTTATCTCTTTACAATTCCTCATTGTAAAGCTAAATCTGCTTCCCCACCTTGAAACAACCTGTAGTATTGTTCTCTGGTTATCATGATAAATTATGGGTGTGAGACACGCTGAATCATGACAATGCTCCTGTACACAGTTGTTTCTTATGCTGAAGAAATTCGTCTTCTGTCATGTAGGGCTTTTTTATAGTCCTATTTATTGTAGGACCATTGTTAGGATATTGATGGGATTGCAAGAAAGTGGGAAGCACACGAGCTGTCCTGGGATTTTGAGCACAGACATTTTGAATATTCTGGAGAGATTGGATTTGTTTACGATTGACCAGTGACCAATGTGTAAGCAGTCCTTTGTATCTGCATGTGTACTTCATAAATCACAGAAACATAGAATGGTTTGAGTTGGAAGGGGCCTTAAAGACTTTATCTGCTTCCACCCTGCTCTGCCATGGGTAGGGACACCTTCCACTAGAGCAGGCTGCTCAAAGCCCCGTCCAGCCTGGCCTTGAACACTTCCAGCAATGCAGCATCCACAGCTTCTCTGGGCAGCCTGTTCCAGTGCCTTACCAGCAGAATACTTAAGGCATTCGATTCAATAACATGTTGTGTCCAAACAAGAACTGTACTTTTCCATTGTATCTTTTTAATCATACCCATCGCCAATTAGTCAGGTAACATGGCTGCATGTGGTGGTACAGCTGTGATCCACCAAGCTGAACAAGGACAAAACTCACAGACACTGACCCGCACAGAACAGGGAGAAGGGCGACCTCTTCGGTGCCCTGCCCAAGGGACAAATGCCTCTCACAGAACTCCCAGAACGGGTCAGGTTGGAAGGGGCCACAGTGGGTCATCTGGTCCAACCTCCCTGCTCAAGCAGGGTTATCCTAGAGCACATTGCACAGGTTTGCATCAGATGGTCCTTGAGTATCTCCACTGAGGGACACTCCCCAGCCTCTCTGGGAAATCCGTTCCAGTGCGTGGTCACCCCCACAGCAAAGAAATTCTTCCTCGTGTTCAGGTGGACCATCCAGTCCTCCCTCTGCCCCAAAGCCAGGGTGCCCACCCAGCCGAGAGAGCAGGCGGCCCTTGGGGCAGGGGCTGGGCAGGCCCTGACGGTGTGTGCGGGCTGTGGGGCAGTGCTGTGGGCTGTGGGGCAGTGCTGTGGGCAGGGCTGTGGGCTGTGGGGCAGTGCTGTGGGGCAGTGCTGTGGGGCAGTGTGTGTGGGCTGTGGGGCAGTGTGTGGGGCA